>NQMI01000040.1:288168-345853 GCA_002270565.1 Stenocarpella maydis
CCGCCAGACAGGCCAGACTCGGCTCCATCTCATCTCAAGTAAAGAAATGCGATCCGTCCTGGAGCAAGCCGATCTCGGGGCACCACTCCATGGCCTGCTTCCGCTGTTGGTCGTTCAGCCACCGGAAGGGCTGGTGGTATCCCAGCGGCCTGTCGTGATAGATGGTCTCGACGGCGAAGGTCATGGCCACGTCCTGGCCCGGCAGGTGTGCGCCCCGCTCCTTGAGCTTCATGTACAGCCACTGGTCCTCAAACTTCATCCACGCGGGCTTTCTGGCGTGCACCCCCTTGCCCTCTTCGCGCTTCGGGGCCGGGCTATCTCCCCTGCCCTCGCCTGGCCTGAGCTCGGCCTCTCTCCTCGGGGCACCCTCGTCGGGCTCTGCCTCGTTCTCGGGCTCTTGTTCCTTCCTGGGCGGTTCCCCCCTCTCTGGCGCCTCCGCCGCCACCTCATCCGCAGAATCCCTCGCAAAGTCATTCGCAGGGTCCCTCACGACCTCGAGCACCAGCCTAGGGTTCCGCAGGCTCAGGCCCCCGTTGTAGCCAACCCCGTACTGCGGCGCAACGGGCGCGCCGACAAGGTCCCACTCGAGGAAGTCGTCGACGGCCCGGCCGCTGTTGCCGCAGACGACGCTGTCGGCCTGGAAGAGGAGCACGCGCCGCGCGCTCTCGAACTGCTCCCAGAACCAGGGGCGCGTCAGGAAGACGGAGACGGAGCGGTGGTCGGGGAAGGTCGTGTCGGCGGGGAGGAAGTAGATGTGCAGGCGGCGCTCGGCCATGAGCCGCCGGAAGGCAGGGCTCGCGGGCTCGACCCACTTGTCCTTGCGCGTGAGGAGCACCACGGGCCACCTGGGCCCCAGGACCGCCGCGAAGTGCAGGATCACGGGGACGAGGTTCGGCACGCGCGACGTGTCCGTCTCCATTATCACGGCGACATTGTCGGGGAAGGGGACTTCGGGAGGCGGCGGCGGCGGCGGCGGCGGCGGCGGGTTGAGGGCATGGTGCAGGGCGTCGACCACGAAGAACTCGTCGCCTGTGCCGACTATCGGGGGCTCCGGGGGAGGCGCGGTGCCTGCCGGGCTCGAGGCCGTCTCGGTTGTTGCCGGGCCGTGCTGCGCATTCTCCTGCTTGGCGCTGCTGCCGACGGGGATGAGGCGGAAGGTCGAGCTGGCCTGCGCATGGGGCCGAAGCTGTCAGTATGAGGTGACGACGAGGTTGTGGGGGGAGGGAGGCGAGGGCCAGACGGACACCAGAGTTGAAGAGTCGCGAAGATCCCAGGACCCAGATGACGACGATGGCGGCTCCGGCCAGGACCACAAGCCTGAAGCCGCGGGTGCGGGCGACGCTGAGGCCATACTCGTCCACGCCTACCATTTTGTCTTGTATGCTATCAATATCATGTCGTGCTGGCTTATGGACTGGGGAACGTGGGTATTGGTCTCGAGACACGGTGCTTGGACCTGCGGCGAATTATCTGAGACAAGTCTGCGAAGCTGCTGAGCATGACTCGAGAATAGCACCTGCTGACTTACATAAGGTATGGTTAGGGGAACAAGTTAGCTTCACGGCCAAGGTGACGAATAATTAAAATATGGTTTACGTAGAAGTTAACTAGCCTCTTTCATAACTTGATATTTGTAAAATTCTCATTTACCAAGATTAAAATTATTTTTAAACTTTATGAGGTAGTCAAGGTTAAAGGGTGGCCATCTGGGAGGATGGCAAGGCTTGTGGAAAGGGGTGGAGCTGGCCTTGACCGTCCATCCATCAGCCTCAGCCCGGGTAACAAAGGGTGCTAATTTTGGATCGCTACCCGCTTTATGTGTTGATGAAAATGAACTTTGTTCTCTATCAACAAAACTGCCTTCTCTTGTCTACCTACTTGCCTTTTCTTAAACACTACTAGCATGTATGGCATTTGACATTGCTCTTCAGTGCCTACTTTCTTTATGGCACCTGCCAGTGTGCAGTAATACCTGTATTTCCCTTACTAACCTTCCACGTTCTGATGCAGGTATACTTGGAGAAGGACCTACAATCACTTTAGCCTGGGATCTGGACAGCATGATGCCCCCCCCCCAGACCACCTGTGTGGGGGTTTAGATGCAGTTTCCTGCGGCTGACACCTCTACTGGCATTTCAGTATCAATAGCACCCAGCGTGCTTTTGCGGGCTGCTGCCAGCGGAGACGGCGATACACCATGCATGTGCACCATTTCATCCTATACAGACCGAGAAGATTAGAACAGGAAGTGATCATGACAAATGCCGAGCCAGCATCCAGGGGTCAAGTCTCGGAGGTCATATCCAGTCCAGGCCACACCGTCTCAGCGATGTAAAGCATTATAGATGACTTGGTCGGCAGCTTCCGGCGCATCCTTGCAAGTGCACCTAGTCAGGTTATATTCGGAGGACGGCCGATCAGTCGCCATGGTTGATATGCTTAGCCCTATTCCGCAAATCACCTTTCTACAGATTGCCCTCTCCATCCTCCCGAGGCTAAGCCCGCCTCCTGACCCCAATCTCAAGCCCGAGCGGCTTCCTCAGGAACCCTTCGCGCGTCTCCATGACGTCCTGGCGCAGGAACACGTCGTACCTCCTCGCCCACGTGGCCACGATAAGCTTCATCTCCATCTCGGCCACGTTGCGGCCCACGCAGGCCCGGGGGCCGTAGCTGAAGGGGATGAAGGCGTTCTTCTGCCGCGGGGTGAGCGCGTCCCACCGCTCGGGCCGGAACTCGCCCGCGTCCGGGCCCCAGATCTCGGGCGAGTGGTGCATTGTGTACGAGGGCACCGAGAGCACCGTCCCCGGGGGGAAGTAATGGCCGCGGATGGACACCCCGCGGGGGGCGTCGGGGGGGATCTGGCGCGGCAGGCCGATGCCGCTCGTCGAGTGGTGGCGCAGGGCCTCGTTGAGGACGTTCTGGAGGTAGGGGAGGTGGGCGACCTGCTCGTAGGTGGGCACCTCGCCGGCGCCGCCGGGGAGGGCCCCGTCCAGCTCGGCCTGGAGCTTGGCCAGCACGCCGGGGGTGCGGGCGACGTGGTACAGCAGGGCGCAGGACGAGTTGGAGGTGGTGTCGGAGCCGGCGATGAGCTGGGTCAGGGCCTCGGCGGTGAGCTCCTCGCGGCCCAGGGGCTCGCCCTTGTCGTCGCGGCCCTCCATCAGGCGGGCCAGCAGGTCCTTGCGGTCGATGGGGGGCGGGCTGTCCAGGCGGCCCTTGACGCAGGCGATGGCGATGCCGGCCAGCTGCTGCACCGCGGCGGCACCCTGGCTGAAGAAGGGGTCGGGCAGCCACGGGGCCCACGGCTTGAGCCGGGGGAGGCAGCCCAGGGTGGCGCTGACCTCGCCGCGGCGGTTGAGGATCTGGATGGCCGGGGCGTAGATGGGGTCCGCATCCGGGCTGGCGCGCACCTCGGCCAGGTCCTCGCCGCGGTCCAGCATGCCGAAGGGGGCACCGAATGCCAGGTCGCCGATGACGTCGAAGGCGAGGTAGTTGAACCACTTGAGGCAGTCGAGGTGTGCGGTGGGCGTCCTGGCGCCGGGGGTGCTGTTGTTTGCGCTCCTGGCGATGAGGTCGTCCCAGCGCTTGACAAACAGCTCGAGGTTGGAGTGGATGTAGGGCTCGAACTGCGAGACCGACTTGGCCGAGAATGTGTGGCTGACAATCTTGCGCTTGCGCGAGTGCTCAGCCCTGTCGCGCGTGTTGAACAGTCCACGCTGGATCGACACGAATGCATCATAGAAGTCGCTGTGTGGTGAGATGGTGTGAGCGGATCGACATGCTGTGCAGAGAAGAGGGGGGGGGGGAAGGGCGGTCGGAAATGACGGCTTCTTACCTCTTGAGGAAGCCGTTGCCATGGCCATATATGACCTGGATGGCCTCGTCGTCGGCCACGCTGACATGATTGGGCTGGATCCGGACCACGGGGCCGAGCTTCTTGTGCACCTCGTCGACGGTCAGGTACCTGTCTCCGCGCCGGCATACCCGGAGCAGCCACAGGTTTGAGAACTGCGCGGGGAACGGCGCGGGGATGTGTCGGAGGTGTGCGTATGTGACCAGGTACGGGTAGAGGTACCAGGCGACGAGGAGGGCTGGGGCTGCGAGGAGGGCCCACGGCGAGAGCAACAGGTTGACGATGGCCATGACTGCTTGGATGCGTGTCCGCCAGAAAACCACGTCGTCGAGAGGGAAGGGCGTCGGTCGTGGAGACGGCATCCGGCGCTGTCCAGGTAGATATGCATCTCAATGCCCGTCCGTTGTCAATCACGGTCCACCCCTGCTCCGCTCCGGGGGTCTATCCACAATACATGGTAGCGCCCCGGGGCCCCAGCTTCTTCCCCAAGGTCCACATGTCTGCCTCCTGGGCTGTCTGCCTCCTGGGCTGTCTTGTCTGTCCAGTGTCCGCTCATGGCGTCGCTAGCTGCAAGACCAGGACGGAATGCTCGGTGCTCGCCGGTTCGGCCTTCGCCCTGGCCAACATGACCACGATTGCACATGTCAAGTCTGTCTTGGCCCCTGCCCGGATGCTGCGCAAAGCTAATGTTGGAAGCTGAGGGGGGGAATGCGGGGGGGGGGGGGGAACATCGGGACCCACCCGGCTCTTAGTGTACTTAAGTCGGTGCCTGGGCAGGCCTGTCCCGTCGGCTGTGTCCAGCCCGGCATTCACATGCGGTAGCTGGGGGGCGCAACATAACGGGTTACTTGGTACGCCTAGGTACTTACGTACATAATTCTGTGCCCGTCGTGCATCATCTCGCGACGCGAACCTCCTACCACAGTACGCTCGCGCTCTCGCTTTTTTTTTTTTTTTTTTTTTTTGAGTAGCACATCAGAGCCCTCATCTTTAAACTCGTCTAGCCGATGCTGCCAGTAATTGATTAGTTCAAAAGCTGCGGGTCCCGTTCCATTGATGTAGCCCCGGACCACCATACTACAACGCATGCACCTCCTGCAAGCCATCCTCGATCGTACTAGTTACCTCAATGATTCCAGTAAAACTCGGCACTTTGGCATATGGTTGCTGAGTAAAAGGTATTCAATTACAGAATTCTACTTCGCATCTGTAATATATAGGTACGTATTAGTTATTCTTCCTAGTTCTTTATTTATATGCCTGAAATGCACTCTCTCAGTATAGAACTTGGCGATCTCATGAATTAACGCAGAGGAACCTTGCCCAGCTCCTTCGTTCCCAGTTCAAGGCCTTTCAGGCGAAGAAGATAATTTACCATTGCTTAGGTCTCCCCGGTCCTCCGAAAGTGGTCTCACCTGGCGAAACATGAAGGAGGAAATAAACTCAGGCGTCCTCCAATAAGCGGCCTCCGCCCATGGGTATTAACGGTTGAAAGCTGAGTGAGTGGCTTAGAACTAAATGGTAATAAGTTGATAGAGGGGACTTTGCCTACCATTTTCACTCGACACGTTTTCTACCAAACATAAACAGGGAAGCCTGCTTAATGTCTCACCCATTGAAGCCAAGAACCTTGGAATAGGTCACCTAGATGCATCATGTTAGTCGCTTCGCCTTGATATAACTAAGTCGCAACCATTATTTGGTCTGGAAACATATAGGTACGTACTTATGTAAGAGCAGTTCCACACACGTGGCCCGGATTCTGAGGATTGTCAGGTACGAGTACATTGTTCCGGCCATGAGGCGTACTTAGTGAAACGGCCGAGAGCTCGGCAGTTCTTCAGTATGGGAATTTGTGGCATCTCTGGTAATCTCAACGGCGAATGTAGTGAATCTGAAATATTTCATCGGGATTAGTTGGGTAGGCACATAATGTGACATGTAAGGATTGTTCTTGTAATCAGATCCTCCAAGCGTCCCTTTTCACACGCAGAGAGCTGTTGTCACTTTCATCCTGGCGAATCTAAATAATCCAGCTCCTGCAGGGGTCTGGGAGCTGTCACCGGAGCTCCGGGGCCGGGAAGCACCTGAGTGCATCAGCTTGCGACACAGAGCACGGTAAGAAGTGAGCACTGCATGTGGGCAGCATGTTTGGACAGTTCAGACGGGATTCATATTGCGACTGGTATCGGGACAGTCCGCCATGCCACATAGCGTAGCGTCGCACCATTTATCCGGCCAGCTTCACCCCAGCCCCAGGGTGTGTTTGAGCGTCTAGCGGCCTCAGATACACTCTCTGTTGACAGTTGGCTAGTGAACAAGTCAATGAGGTGTCATGTTTCCTGCACTGCGTGCAGATTTAAGGTTCGTCGTCCTCCAGGCTGACCACGCATGCAGTTGTGCTACGTGACGCGGACGTGCTTCTTCATGCGTTAATCTCGACCGCTCGGCGCCAAACCCCTGGTTTTCTCTGACGACATTTCATGCGGATACACCGGGAATCAATGGAAACCCTCTCGTGCCCAAAACGCCCTCCAAGTTCGTCCATCAAATAGACTCTTCCGCCTCTGCCGGGGTCGTCGCGGTCCCCGCGGCCTTTTAAGTACAGATCGCATTGATGGATCAGCCTGACTTCAATGGGCCTGTCGTGGCGACGGACGACCCGGAGACGATACCGCGCTCCGAATCGCGCCTCAAGAGGTTGTCCGGCTTGACGGCTAACCGCCTATCCATCCCTTTCTCATTATTCTCCTTCAGGTCCCGCACTTCAGAGAGCGACGGCCAGAAGCTCCCCAAGCAGCAGAATGGCAGGCCCAAGAGCTTTCAGCCGAGTGAATCGACCACCCGGTCGTCCACAGCAACCGCAGCCCGGCCGGACGAGCAAGATGCTGTCCGTCAGCCGCCCCTCCTACCGATCCTTGGGACTGCGCGTGGGGGTTACCTCAGGTCATTGCTTTCGCTCTTCTCTGATGGGCATGACAACGATTCCTTGTCTACTCAAACCGCCACTCCAGTATCAGACCACACACCTATGACCGATGTCAGCCCCTGGCCACGCAGTTTAGGACTATACGAGTATGACTTGGACTCACCCGTCATATATAGGTACTCCAAAAACCAGCAGCTCTACGTCGGATGGCCCGATGTTGTATATCCGCCAGCAGAGGCACTCGTGGAATTCGAGACGGAGACTTTACCATTGCTGGAGCAGGACTTGCAGGGGATTAGCGCGCACCTCAGCCAACAAGACATACGGATCACATATGAGCTCCGCATGTCCGGCCATGCGAACCTAACAACTGGCACTGTGACGTTGACACCAACAGTATGGATTTTGTACAGGTCATACACATTAGCTGGTAATGTCGTGACCGCAGCCGCGCTGAACCAGGTCGCCCTGGGCCTGGACTACCTGCAGACAGACATCGAAATCCACGAGGGAGGCGGGCGGACCGAGGCGAGCAGCGACAGGAAGCTTGTCGATGTGGATTTGGACAACAGCAAGGACAGCATCCAGTTATCCAACGGGGCTGTTCTTTCCCTGCACGTGGAGGACTGCCGGCAAAAAGACACGACATGCGGCGCGCTTGTGTGTGTCACGGTGCAGGAGGACAAGCTCCGCACGCAGCAGAGCCTCTGCCGGCTGGGCGGCCTCCTCAAGATCAACGGAAAATACGTGCTGGGCATAACAACTGCGCACGCGATGCTTGACACCAGCGGGATATTCAAGGACTCGTTCGACGACGCCCCGGGGGGCGATGACCTGCGCACCCCCAAGGGCAAAGCTGTCGACCGGGACGCCATCGTGCTTGAAGTTGGCGACGTCGATGGGTGGCAGGCGGCCACGCGCGACGCCGCCATCGATTTTCTCGGCGTATCCATGAACTCCCGGGGTGATGTTGCCCTCAACCGGTCGCGGCCCCAGAATGCGACAGACTTCGCCATGCTGCGCCTCCGCGACCTGCCTGACTCCATCCGCAACAGATATGTCCCTCCGGGCTCGGACGAGCCTGTGGATATCAAGTCCACTGCGTCTGCCAGCTCTTCTGCGCTCGATGAAGGGCCTGTATTCATCCTGGGTGGAGCTGGCCGTGTTGCTGATGCACAGCTCGTATGGGGCTCTGTGTGCTTTATCGTTAGAGGAAGAAACTTTCGCGTGAGGAGGGTGCAGACCCCCCAACCGCTCGGTAAGTGTCTCTGCCCAAGGTTCAATGTTTTGAGTCTAAATAGTTCTAGGTCCCGGAGCATCAGGATCTTGGGTTGTAAGGGGGGAAGTCCTATACGGTGTCATTATAGCCGTATACAAAGACGAGCCTTTTGCCTTGATGATGACAGCCGAAAGGCTGTTCGAGAGCATCCTCGGCTCAGCCTTCAGCATCCGCAACGTGGAGCTCTGGGACGGTGTCCTTCCCGAGACCGGCAGGTCGGAGCGCGCGGTGCGCACACAGTCCTCGACCACGGCGACAACAGAGGCCTCCTCATCAGAGACCGCGCCCAAGCGCGACTTGAGCACGCGCACAAACGGCACCTATGCTGAATCGCCCCGTCCCTCCACCCTGGCTGGCAACTCGACGACGCAGGTGCGCGACTTCCAGCTCAAAGCCGATGGAGGAAGGGCCAGCCAGGACGCCGGAGATCCGGGAGAGGTGATGGGGCTTCACCCCGCGCTCCGCGGCCAGGACGCACGTGAGAAGAGGGCCATCAAGCGGGCCTCGGGGGCCAGCCGGGCAAGCAGGCTCTCGGTTCCGAAGGTGCAGGTCAAGAGCTATCTGGACAAGAAGCTACCGATGTTGGTGCGTCGAGCGAGCAAGGGCAAGGGCAGGGATGTGAACCGCGGAGCAACGTCAGAGAACAATTGAGTGAACAGGGAGCGCCGGAGCGGCTCGGCGTTGTGTTTTGATGGATTTCGATACCCACCTCAGGCGGACGGGATTGGTTCTCTTCCTCTTTATTTCCCCCTTTGGCCATCCTCATCCATGGACGGGGCGTCCCAGGGCTCCTCGGCTCCAAGTTATGGCGTTTAGGTTGTCAGAAGTCGGCGCCTCGGGTACCACTCATGAGCAACATTTGCCGTGGGGCGTAGAAATTAGTAATATATGGATAGGAATATATCGCTTTTCTTTGATCATCTCAAGCGCAAGAACTCATTGTCTTCTCTAGATCTACTCTATATGGCACTCCTGACAGAAAACCTACTCCAGCTCCTTATCTTCGCTCCATAACAATACAACGTGACTGGCCCACAGAGCATGACTATACAAACAAATGCAAGTAATGAAGTCCCCCATGGTAATCCGAGATGGGCGTACATAATGTTCGCCCACAGTGGGAAGGAAGATGCGATTAGAGACCGGACGATGACGTGTATCGACATGGCCGAGTTGGCATGGTGTTGATAAACATCGACGAGGTAAACGGTTCCAGCTATGAATATCAAGAGGAGTCCATACCCGATCAGGTAGCTCGCAATGACCTGGCATATCCAATGCACATTCCCCGACCAACCAAACCAGATCAGAGAAGGAGGGAGAATGCCAGCGCCGAGGATCATTGGAGGCAGACGCCACTCGGGCTCTGTCATGTTATTGTTTGCAATGACTCGCTTCTTGTAGTATGTCATTGTGTAGGACGAGCAGGTGAGGAACGCCGAGATAACCCCCAACAGCACTGCAATCGACGGCAGATTGCTCATGGGGACGGACCAACCCCGCTGCTGGTACGCAGCAGGGAAAGCCTGGAAAGACAGGTAGAGTATTCCGTAGACCAGGGTGAGATATGCCGTTAGAATAACCAGGATTGGTTCCTGGATGATGATGCGGACAGGCTTGGTGAGATACCGCTGAACGATGTCGCGGAAATCGATGGGTGTCTCTTCGGACTTGGCATGTAGCGCCCAATTCTTCGTCTCGAACCGCAGCCGCTTCGCCTTTAGCTGCAGGATCTTCCGGCTGGATGTCTCTCTGACGGTGAACAGCGCCAGGAAGCACAGGACCCCAGCGAGGATCAGCGTCGCCCATGCCGTCCACCGCCACTGAGCCTCATAAGTCAGGAACGCCCCGGCAACCGGAGCGATGGTCGCGCCGAGATTGATGGACATCCCCGAACAAGCCAGCGCCACACCCCGAGGGATCGGCTCATACAGCTCGAAGTACGTCCCAGACACAACAGCGAAGGTGCCGCTCCCGAACGCTCCCGAGAAGAACCGGCATATCAGTACGGTTCTCGCATTTCCTCCCAGCGCTATCGGGATCTGAAACACAGACATGCCGACCACAGCGACGGTAAGCGGCACCAGGTGACCGACCAGCTCGGAGACTGGTCCGAAGAAGATGGGCCCTGCGAATAGGCCCAGGATCCAGAGCGAGACCCCCAGCTGGCCCTCAATCAGGGGCACGCCGAAGGCCTCAGCAAAGATGTGCTCTGCTGGGGCGAAGACACTAGAACCGAACGACACGCATGTGATCATACCGGAGGTCACGACCACGAAGAGGACCTTGCGGTGCGCGGGCCAGTTCCGCGGGCACTCTGGGTCGTCCGGCCCGTCCCAGTTGACGACGGTATCGTCCTCGGGGGTTATGCCAGCGTCCTGAGGTCTCTCCTCACGTTGCTTCTCGCATGGCCCATTGCCACACTCCAAATCGCGGCCGGACACGCCAGCCATGTCGTGGCTGAAATAGGTGGCATCGCTCAGGTGCTGACCCGCCGGAGGCGTGCGGTCTCCGTTGAGGGTCGGGGCGGCGGATATTGGGGTGTCCATGGCGTTTTGGAGACAAATTCATGGCCCGCCTCCGGCCAGGCTTCATCGGAGATGTTTGATGAGAGACTGGCCTTGTACATTCCGGGGCAGTTCCTGTCCTTGTCGTCTTTTATAGTTTGGCGATTTCGAATGGAGCCCCGAGTCGCGGCAATGTTTTGTAAGCTAGAGCAGCTTCTGGATTCATTTTTGACCCGCTTTGGAATAAGATATTCCCTCGCGGAGCCTTTGTCTCAAATGCTACGGCCATACTATGGCCCGATTCCACTCTGTGTGTGAATGAAACTCCTTCCATGATTCTTTGAAAGAGTGCTGACTCAATGCTGCAGTGGGTCTCAGCGGCGGATTTGCCATGGTTCATTAATATGCTTAAACCTTAAAGATTTCCCAACTTAACTCTAAAATTTAATTCCCCCTCCATTATATATTCAATCTTCATATAAAAAGATGTTTTGAGATGACAACGAAGAGGCCTTTTTCATGATATAGAACTTTTTTTCAATTTGGGGCTAAATTAAAAAAGTTGAATCTGGTGTAGTGTGATTTGTGCGTTGTTAGCGCCGTTTTGATACTTTCGCTTGTAAGTCAGAATAAAAGGGGCATCGGACGCCATGCTCGTGATACTGGAACAAGCTCGGGAGAATCGCGTGATAACTATTGGTCTGTGGAAATTAATGGAACAGTGGAAGCGCCGGCTACGAGAACGCTATACGCCCTTCAAGTTGTGATTGGATGGATTCAGTCTTTCTTAACTCCAGAGCGGTGAGAGAGAAATTGTAAAACTCTGAGTTGAGGTCTTTCGTGTGAGGTTCATGCTTATCGTTTCAATGGCGCTACTGCAGCAAGTTCTTGTATTGAGTCACGCCGAGGTTACATATTAAGTATTGCAAAGATACGAGAGCGCACATCGGGCAAACGTCTTGGGATATCCGGCCCGGAACAGTCTCGTACCTTTGTATGTTGGGTCTGTGCCACGCTGTGCATGTCTAAAAATGCCTCAGCCCAACCTCTACGGGCTCAAGCTGGACTTTAGAAACCTACCTACAGAATCCCTATGATAGAGCTGGTTTCGTTTTTTAAGAAAGAATCAGGCCACAATTCCCTCAAAAAAAAAAAAGGGGGGGGGGAGCTACGGCGGTCCCTGCATACGGTCGTAAACGCTCAAAGACCCAGCATTTGATAAGAAATATAATACTGATAACAATAAATTTCAAAATACAATAGCCACCAAAACAATAGTGCTAGACTTGTGGTAAGGCTAGTTGAGACCGACTTTAAGCTGCGTGTAGACTAGAACCCGTCAAGACGAGTAGCTAAAGGCCAACTCATGACGGCGAACAGTCATATGGCGAAAAGAAATCTGGCCTTGTTTATAAAATGGTCGAGAGAGAGCGAAGCCCTCCCCCTTGTGACAGAGACTTGGCTTTAAACCCAATGGCCATGAGACGACAAGGTGTATAGATACGTCTTAGACTAAATCTGGTTTCCAAGGCTCAGGGTACCGAGATTACACCACAAAAGCTCCTCAAGCAATGCTGATATGGTCTGGAATTAAGTGAGATCACCTTAGCTAGTAACCGAGTCATACATACCCCTGCCCTATTCATAATGAGAAGGGCGTTTGGGTATGAGAAGGATACTGAAGACTCGCAACCCATAAAAGCAAAAGGATACACCGGTCGATTATTAATCCAAGAGCAACACAGAGGGCATTAGCCCAGACTAATTCAAAAATATCTAAGACCAATTATCTAGGGTTGAGTCTTGGACATCAAGTGATGAGTATTCGTGTTGTGGAACTAGACGTTGTGGGTGTGGGAGTTAGATGATGTACCGATACATCATTCGTTCTCGTGGGTGCTGTTACACAGTTGAAGCGCTGTAGGCGCCGTGGTGGAGACCCTCTAGGCAACAACAGTGGAGCAGAGCGGCGCAGTCGGGCAGATGCCTAAGGCATCCGCGGAGGAAAGGTATATATATATATAGGAACGTCATAGACGGGTCGTTCCAGAGCAAATCCCAGAGTCCTCAGACTCCCTAAGAAGCCCTTAGAGATTATCGTTGAAATGCACAAGCCCTTTACACACTCAAGCCCTTGTAAAAGGTGCGAATTTCTTATTTCTTGAGGAAATGTAACATGATTAACTTTGCGACAGAACACACTTGGTTCATTGGTAGTCATGTTCCTTGCTTTTCTTGATAAATGCTTCCGGAATGCATTGAGTAAACGGAGCTAGAATCTCTTTTACTACAATACACAACACACTGTTATTCCCATGCCTGTTAACCAAAAGAAGTCACAGGAAACTGGCGTCAAGTTGACCTTTAGACCTTTTCACAAAAAGAAAACCCGTAGGAGTCTCTTGAAGAAACTTGCTCGTACCACTTGAGCACAGGACCTCGGGACCGGCTAACAACGGTCGGGCTGGACTTAAAAAGGGGAACACGTGCAAAGTCATGAGCCGATTACCCCCATAATGACATCCCAGTGCCGCTTGCAACCGAGAACAGAGCATTGAAAGCTAATGGGAACGAAACCTGAAATCAAAAGATGACTCTTGAGCAATAACGCGATCGATCCGGGCAGGACCAGAGATGAAAGGCCATTTGTTCAAACTTTGAAGTCTACAGGTCCACTCTACAAGATCCACTACCAAATGCCACCCTGGATCGTTAATGTGTGAGAACAGTTTCTGCTTGTGACGGATTGATAATGTACGAACATGCTGAGGCCACATGCATGCTGAGTCCGGATAATATGGCCCGGCCAAAGACGATGGAAACATCGAAGTCCAACCTGGGCGTCGATCATTTTCATCCCATCAAATGTTAGAACGGGCACGCAGTAGCCTGCTAGCTATTATTAGAGCCCCTGCACTGGCTCCATCCACCCCTTTCCCCTACCCGAGGATAATGCTTCTTTTTGATTGCGCCACATCAGCGTTCATGCATAACGGTTCTACGCACAGTACCTTACCCCAGACTCTTCCATGTTCGCGGCATTCCTAGCCGTGTGCAACGTGCCTTTATCTCAACCGAATGACTTATTCTCATATCAAATCTACAAGCTGAGCGCGTGGAGCCAATCAGGCCCGAGTCAGTGTCTGGTGATATCAGAGGCCTGAAACCTGACAGCGGATCAGTGTGGTTCGTCTTAAATGCCCCTGGAAGACTAAGAATGGAACAAGATCTGGGGGGCGAGTCATTGACCAAGCTTAAAACAAGGCTGAGCCGGCCGCTCGGCCCAAGCATTGTGTGAGTGGACCCTGCATGTGCGGAATGCCTATGTAGTACGGCCGGGTTGCACTGAGCCGATCTAGTGGGAGCCTGCTCGAAATCCGTTATCTGCGCTGAACACAGGTCCACAACCCCACACATCACACGGCCCTGGACCTCCCGTGGTTCCCAAGGCTGAGCCTTGAGGGGTGAGATCAGGGGGATCCCGGAGCATCAGGCCTCTTGTCCAACGACATTGCAGCTGTTGGAGGCGTGGCTGCGGAGAGCACGGGCATGACTCGATCCAGGATCGACGGAATATGGGGAATAAGCAGGAGGGCTGTCCGCAAGCAGCAAGGAATGGAGCAGACCATGCCTTCATTTCGTGCTCTCGGGTCCATCAGAGTCATATGGGCCCTGTCGTGGATCTGAGCCTCGTCCGAACTCCTACTTGGCTAGGTATTTAACAAACCTCATGGACGCATGGTTGTTCGAGGCTTGTTCATTAGCCAAGCCGCCATCTTCCATTCTCTTAGGATCACACTCTCGTAGGGTCGCATTCTCTTAGGACCACATTCTCTTCAGCCATACAGTCTTTCCCTCTCGATTGCTACGCAATCCACAGTCTTTTCTCGTACTCATCTCTCGGTAACGCCCGCCACAACGAGTTCACCAGCAGCGCCAGCAGCGCCAGTCACAAGTCCACCACCAACACACACAATGCTTTTCACCAACTCAGCCGCCGTGTTCGCCCTGGTCGGCCTCGCCGCCGCGGCACCCGCCAAGCAGGAGCCCAGAATGCTCACCCACGACGATGTCATCCTGCCTCGTGCCGATGGTGGCTTTGACGTGATGAAGGAGTGGGAGTGGGCCGACATCGAGCGTCGCATGGAGAAGGAGGCACGGGACCGGGCCATCGAGGAGAAGCGCCGCTCCCTTGCCGGGGAGACCATCCCCATCGGAGCCAACACCGGCAAGGACGAGGGCAACCTCAACCGCCGCTGCGATATCTATCTTAACGAGGCGCAGGTCCTGACCGACACCCAGTTCACCAACTGGGACGTCGCCATGTCGCCCGTCGTCGGCGCAACCGGTGGCCAGGCCACCATCGGTGTCAGCAAGGGCTACTCGGTTGCCAATTCCATCAGCATCGGCGCCAGCGCGGACTGGACGATCGTCAAGGACATCTTCAGTGTCAGCCTGAACACCGACTACACCCACTCGTGGACCACCACGGACTCGCTGACCTTCACCTACTACATCACCCCGGGCCAGTACGGCGTGGTCGTCAGCAACCCCCTGACCCGGAGGATCACCGGCAACTATGTCACTGGCTGCTCCGACTCGCCCGCGTACGAACCCTACACCGCCGACTCCTACTTCAACCAGCAATACACCGACATGACCTGGGTCGAGGGCCCCATCAGGCTGTGCAACAGCACAACCTACCCTATTCCCTACTGCGTTGGAAACGGTGTCCACCGCTAAGTGCGTTGCTCGAGGAAACGCTAAGCGCCCATGTGGCAAGGAAGGGAGTGGCTTTTTGTTTCTGCAGCACTTCCAGAACAAGCTGCTTCCTTGTTGGTCACGGGCGGATGAGAAAAACGATCATTTCTTCACTTGGCAGTATTCTAAGCCAACATGTACATGGCTTTCACGCGTATGATGTATATATTCCCAGCCGGGGGCTGGTGCCAAATAACACAACAAGCAAGCAAACGGCAGGCATTTGTTTTCCGCATCCTACCATGTGATATCAGATTCCGTGATTCATACCTGACTGTCAAACTATAGTGCGAGGGAACTTAGCCGTTTACCCGCCTGTAGAGCAATACGGCTCCCGGGTCTCTCGTAGATTTGTGGTTCCGTTCCTGCCGAGTATCTACGCTGTTATGAATTCACATCAAGAACCACCTCTGAAGGATTTGGAACTGGTGCTCCAACTCTCGACGATGAATCGATATAAAGTACTGTGGTCTGCTGCTGATAACGGTTGCTCAAATGGCCAAGAACATTGAATGATCGACGCGCTACACTGCCCCTCCCTGGGTAGTGTATATTCCTATTACATACGTGGATCCCCTGTCTCACCATTGCCTACCCTGCCCTGTCAACGCAAGGGCAGCCATGTCAGCTTAGCATGGCCAATCATGAAGCTTGATTAAAGATACGAGAGAGCCTATCGCCAGTGAGCGGATCATCTCATCCGAGTACAACATTAACAACGTGTTTCCAGCACAGCTTACTCAGGGTAGACTGTCTGCGGGCTGTGGGGATATGCAGACCTGCTCAACTGCTGACAACGAGAGACAGGCACCATGACTTGCAGCATCAGTCGTGACATGGCTGGCTGCAAGGCGCATTAGCCGGCACCTGTCAGAAGGCCCCACAGCGGGATGCTGCCCTGCGCCTGTGACCACAATAGGCCCTTGCGCCAAGCAGCACCGGCACAGCTCAGGTGACTCGGGTCCGGACAGCGGGGCGGGAATAACAGCTGCTGCTGCTGTCCCTTTCACATCTCACATCCCGCCTGCGCCCTGCGCCCCCGCGCTCTCTTTCTGAACTCTAATTCCGGTGCTACCCTGGCTGGGCCCCCATGTTGTCAGTCAGCATGGACGGGACAGCAATCACGGAATCGGCCAGCGCTACCGCGGACGCGAGCGAGGACCGTCCCGTAGCGGTTGAAAGTGGAGGAGAAGAGGCCGGCGGCGGCGACGACGTCGAGGGCGTCGCCGGTGCCTACCAGCCCCTCTGGGTCAGGCTGGCCTGTGTCGGGCTCGACTTCCTCACCCAGACCTACGATCAGATAAGGATCGTGCCCGAGATCGTTCTCTTTGAGCAGTACGTCTGCCGATCCTACTACGATGGCGACGGCGGTGGTGGACACTCGTTTCGGGGTGGGAGCGAGCTCTGCAAGAGCCCCGACGTCCAGTATCAGCTCGCGCGTCTCCGGAGCTGGAAGGCCTTGTTTGACGGAATCGCGAGTAAGCTTGCTTGGGTCCCTGGGCTGGCCCCCGTGGGCAATGCCGCCATTGACAATATTCCGCAGTCCTGCTTACCGCCATACCCATGGGCATCCTGGCCGACAGGGTCGGGCGAAAGAAGGTTATCGCGTCAAGCGTGCTGGGGCCCATGCTGCAGTTGTGCTGGATCCTCCTTGTCTGTATGTCAAATCTGTTCCTCCCCCCCCCCCTTTCTGCAGGTGACGCGGTTCTCCTGCAGGGCAAGCTGGCGAGCAGGCAGGCTCACCACCACCACGCGCGCGCCCCAGGCATTGGAGGAATTCAAGAACGCGGCATGAGCATGATCTGGGCTGGTTCAGCCTTCCTCCTCATGGGGAACCTGTCGTCCGCGAACGCGACCATCTATGCCATGGCTGCAGACTCGTGTCCTCCTGCGCAAAGGAGCCGCTACTTCTACTACCTGTACTCCACATTCCTGGTCTGTGAGCTGTTTGCCCCGGCCCTGGCCTCGGTCACAGTCGAGAGAAATCTTCTGATCCCCTTCGGCGTCGGCCTTGCCGCTCTCGCCACATGCTTCCCGGTCCTGCACGTGATGCCGGAGACGCACAGGATGGAAGAGCCCTCCGTGGCTAGCAGCAGTCGGTGTTCGTCGAGTTCGTCAGGCAAGGATCCGGGGGAAGCCAGTGAGACGGACCAGCTCTTGTCGTCCCCAACAGATGCTACCAGTGAGCAAGACCCACGCACCCGGAGGAGCCTCTTGTCGGTGGTCAGGAACAGGAACATGCTGCTTGCCCTCTTTGTACTGTTCGTCGGCGCCCTCAGGCAGGGGACGGTGGCAGTATTACTTCAGTATGCCGCGGTTCGGTTCGGGTGGCCAACGTCGCGGACTGCGATGCTTGTGTCGATTATCGCCGCGAGCAATATCGTACTGTTCCTTGTTATACTCCCACAGACCGTTGCCTTGCTCACATCTAGGTGGCACATCATGCCGCAGCTCATCGATTACAATGTCGTCTCCATCAGCCTCGTGATCCTGACGGTTGGTGCCCTGCTCATGGGCCTTGCTTCTTCGATGCACTGGCTCATATCAGGTGAGTTGGAAAGTTGACTTCTTCTCCTTCTCCTATGCGCGTAGTACTTATACAGCCCAGCTACTCTTCTCTTTGCAACCGGATACGGGACCCGAGTTGCGGTGCTCTCCCTCGTCACGTCATGGTCGGACGAAGGTACCCGGGCGAGCACGTTTGGCGTCGCTCAGATTGTCGAAGGAATTGGCAGGATGTGCGGGGATCCCATATTGCTCAGGATCTTTGCCACATCCATGAGAATGGAGGGTATCCTGCAAGGCTTGCCTTTCTTTGTTGCCGGTGTAAGTACTCGTGCCCAGTGTATAATGAGCGTGTTTTAAGTACTGCTCTGACCGTTATCGAAAGGTTGGGTTCGGTTTGGCTGCTGCAGCATGGCGTTTCGTGAGATTAGCTAGGTAGGACTGACAGCCCTAGCATTTCCAAAATGAGAAGCAGGCATTTCAATGCCCACTTATAACCAGTCTTGACGATGCAGATTCACAACCCTCCGTGCGAAGCTCTACAGTCAAGAAATGGCGGTATTCCCAGGCATAGAGGCTATCCTGGCTCCCATCAGTGGCTCAGTCTAAAAGAGGATTATTTTTTTTTTTTAAAAAAAAAAATCGCACTGCTTGCGACCTTTCGCGGCGACGAGTCGCTAACGATCCGCCGCCATTGCCCTCAACCTTTGGAAGCAGAGTTGCAAAACAGGCTACCGAGCATGATTGTGCCATTTAATGCAATTGGCCGTCGGAGTTGCCATGCATGAGTAGCAAAGCTTTGTCTCTTGTTAATTGTCGCCGGCCCGATCCAATTGTGTATTTTCCAGCCCTGGTAATGCCCTGAGCTGGGGGCTAGGGAGCTATCGTGCTGGGTGAACGGACAATACTGCCTAATCGTGAAGCCGTAGTGGATCGACCACCTCATGCGGATTAGCTGAGAGGGAGAATGATAGCTTGAGTTCTCTTCACCCCTGTGCCAGAGGTGCATCACAGCAGTGAGCCGTCCGAATGGTGTCAAGTGTCCGGTTTCGCCTGAAGGTCAACACGGAGCTCCCCCAAGGCCGCATCCGAGCTCCCCGCCACCACCTATAAAGACATCGGGTCAGTACACGTCAATCGCGTCGGCTTGGATGGATGCAGGCCTGGTCATACACCCGAATAAAATTTATACGGAACAATATCAATTCACACATACAAGAAACCAGCGTCATGAGCGGAAAGACTGACCTCAAAGACCTCCCCGAAGTCTACTGCAAGGCCTGGGCCTCGAGAGACCCAACGGGCCTCCTTGCCCTCTTCTCGGAGGACTCTTTTATGACAGACCACGGCGCGCAGATTCACGTGCCCTTCCCATACCTAGAGCGCCACCACAGGCACTGGAATGGCGCTCACGCCGACTTCGAGGTCTGGCTGGACGAGCAGTACCCGGTGTACTGGGCCCAGCTCGACGATCAGGGAAACGGGCACTGCAGCTTTAGGACAGTCAACAAGGGTGTCTTCGTGAACGACCTGGGAAGGCGGAAGGCTACAGGACTGCCGTTCCAGTATTCGGGCGTCATTGATCTGAGATTAAAGGGCGGCAAGATCGTGCAGGCTGACGAGTGGCTGAGGGTTCCTTTTGAGGACAGCGTTTCGCCTGACAAGTACATTACCATCTCGGACGAAAGCCTGAAGGGCGTCATGAGGAAAGACCTCCACAAGACAGGCTGAGCTTCTGCCGGGTGGTATATGAGCTAATATCGAATCCAACTCTTCCCGTATTCTCAGAAGACGAAGAGAAATTCCTGGTATTAATGGCTGTGAAATCAAGGTTGAATTCTCTGTGCAATAGTTAACTTGTGTGTTACAGGGCCGCCTCTTCACTCCATCTCGAGAACCAAGAATCGCCTTGGCCCGTTGGTTTTGTTTTTAATCCGGTTACAATTCCCCTGAAGGGGGGGGGGGGGCTGCGGCGGTCGCTTCGTACGGTCGTAAACGCTCAAAGACCCAGCGCGTCTTACTTGGGTATATATTATATATATAACCTTCGGCGCCGACAATTCGGGCATGAGGTCTGGCCTTGGGCTTTGAGTAGAATTTAATTCTGGCATCTTGCAAAGCACCTGAAGACCTGCCTACGTCCTGTCCGAGGTGGGACTTGGCTTCGGCCAACACCGGCCGCTACCACAGCGCTGATAAGCACTGCAGTGGATAAATAGCAGGGGAGAAGGTTACCTCAAAGTCCGCTTCGGGCGCCCAGCCTCCGATGCCACGGAGCCGCAACCGAGCCAGAGATAACAGCAGCCCGTGTGCCGGCAACGCGTGAGGCACCTACTCGTATGATGGCGGCTGCTGAGAGGTTTTCATTCTTCCACCCCTCCAGGTTCTGGCTGAACAGACGCCGGACGGCTGGCTACGGGTACGCACCACTCGTCGGGGGAGAACAAGAACAACAACACCACGACGACGACGACCAGCCGTCGCCGCCCCAGGACATCATGGCCAGCCAGCCGGGCGGCAGCCGCAGCGGTGGCGATGCCGGTGCAATAGCGAAGCAGGTGGTCCGGAAGATCGACAGGCGGCTGATCCCGCTCCTGTTCGTGACCTACGCGCTCAACTTCATGGACAAGACCATCCTGTCCAGTGCCTCGGTGTTCGGACTCAAACATGACACGGTTCGTCCGGTGCACCGCCGCTGCCACCCAACACGCGAGGCCCCAGGCTGACCACCTCCCGACAGCATCTCCGGGGGCAGGACTACAGCTGGGTGTCGTCCGTCTTCTACTTTGGCTACCTCGCCTGGGCCTATCCCACCACCCTCCTCATCGCCCGCCTGCCCGTGGCGCGGTACATGGCCGCGAACACCCTCCTCTGGGGCGCCGTCGTCGGCGCAACTGCGGCATGCTCCAGCTACGGCGGCCTGCTCACCGTCCGCCTCCTCCTCGGCGTGGCCGAGGCCACCGTCACGCCCGCCTTCATGTTCATCACCACGTCGTGGTACACGCGCGACGAGATGCCCCTCCGCACCGGCATCTGGTTCTCGGGCAACTCCGTCGGCGGCATGGTGGCGTCCCTGTTTGCCTTTGGCGTGGGCCACATCGACGACCCGGTCGGCCCGTGGCGGTGGATGTTCATCATCCTGGGGGCGGCCACGTCCCTCTGGGGCCTGGCCCTGTGGCTCGCGCTGCCCGACGGCATATCCACCGCCGGCTTCCTCAGCGAGGAGGAGAGGCAGGCCGCCACCGACAGGATCATGGTCGCGGGCACGGGCCGCACGGAGAGGACGGCCTGGGACTGGGCCCAGTTCCGCGAGTGCCTCGCCGACCCCAAGACGTGGTTCATCGTGTGCCTCGAGCTGCTGGCGCAGATCCCCAACGGCGGCACGCAGAACTTCGCCAACCTGGTCATCAAGTCCTTCGGCTTCACGAGCCTCCAGAGCGCCCTGGTCAACATCCCCTACTCGGTCCTCTCGGGCGGCTGCATCGTGCTCACCGGCTGGCTGGCGGGGCGCCTCCGCCGGGCCACCTGCGTCCTCGTCGCCCTCGCCGTGCTCCCCTGCATCGCCGGCTCCGCCCTCATCTACTCGCGCCGCCGCGTCCCGCGCGGCGCGCAGCTGCTCGGCTACTTCCTGCTCTCGACCGGCCCGTCCGCCATGCCGCTCGCGCTGTCCCTCGTCCAGGCCAACTACCGCGGCGTGACCAAGAAGATGACCGTGACCGCCCTGGTCTTCCTCGCCTACTGCGCCGGCAACATCGCCGGGCCGCAGTTCTTCAGGGCCGCCGAGGCGCCCGCGTACACCACCGCCTTCGAGGCCATCATGGTCTGCTACTCCCTGGTCGTGCTCCTGGCGCTGGGGCTGCGGGCGTACCTCGCCCGGGCGAACGCCGCGAGGGCGAGGCAGGAAGGGCTCGAGGGCAGTGCCGGGGCTGCCGGCGCGGTGGGAGGCGGCAAGGTTGTGGACATTGCCGTGGACGCGGATGCTGCGGGTGGGGTTGAGCTGAGGAGTGAGGACTACGAGGATGTCACAGACTGGCAGAAGCCCGGGTTCAGATACCGCCTCTGAGAATTGATGCCCTCTCCCGTGTTGAGGGGGTCATGCAGCCCCATCGACTGATGTATCGTCCACTTGTGCACGCTCGATACAAGCGCAAGAAGTTTGTGCATTGGTCTCAGGCCATGGCCGAGCTGCCCCGGCCATGTCCCGGGCAAGATATCAAATTATATACAAGGTCAAAAACACAGCACCGTGATCCAAGAAGCACTGTGACCTATCCAAGAAGGTTCAAGGGAGACAGGCAGGCAGCCGAAACCCCCCTCACACGTAGACGTAGCAGAAGCCGTTGGCGGAGGGGTCGAGCAGCTCGCCGAGCAGGCGCGTCTTGCCCTCGGCGGCAAAGCCCAGGTTCTGCACGTCCTGGGCGGTCCCGTTGCGGTGCGGCTCGGCCAGGTCGTTGAGGGTGACGGGGCCGCTGACGGCGCTCGCCCAGTTGTCGATGCGCGCGGCCGGGTCCTGCATCTGCCACAGCCACCAGACGTGGTCGATCTGGCCGTGGTGCAGGTAGAAGGCCGGGTCGCCGGGGGAGACGTAGGGGTCCCTGGCCGGGTCGCCGCCTATGTTTTTGGCCCACCGTCAGTATTCTCTCCCCATCGCCGGGACGTTGGCCGCAGAGGCTTACCTATCGCGTAGTGTCCGCCGCCGTGGACGCCCAGCTGCGGCAGCAGGGGATCGCCCTGCATCTGGAACTGGAACGACCAGATGTCCTGGGGCTCGCGCAGGAGGGCCAGCACGCTGCTCGAGTTGGCGAAGCGCGTGAGGGCCTCGTCGGTGAGGCTGCGCCTCAGGCAGCGCGGGTTGTACTTGTAGGGGAAGCTCGAGTTGTCGATGCCCGAGTTGAGGGTGGCCAGGCCGCCCGGCCCCAGGTTGACGGTGTAGTTGACAAAGGGGCCCGACGTGACGCAGCCGCCGCCGGTGCCGGGGCTGAGGTAGACGGTGGCGTTGCCCCGGTCTGCCCTGAGCACGATGCGGTCGTCCTTGGTGTAGTTCAGCGGGGCGCCGTCGCCGCTCATCGACGTCGCGCTGCCGTCGAAGATGGGCGAGCTGGCGAGCCCTTCCTCCTCGGTGCGCGCCCAGTCCCAGTATGGAAGCGCGCCCTTGAAGCCGCACTCGTTGCGCAGCGCCTGCTCGTGCTCCCAGATGAACCATCGGTGCCACCCCAGGAAGTTGGCCGTGTTGTGGATGGTCATTGTCTGGTTGATGTGCTAGCGGTGAGTCAAGTCAGCACGAGTGAGCGCGGGTTTCTAATTTTGTCCTCGATCGGATGCATCCGGTTATATATATGCATATATATATATATATATATATATATGCATATACACATGAGACATCTGGGACAGGGACATCGTGAGGACTTGTTCATGCATACATACCGTGACAACAAAGTCATCGAACCTGGACTTGGCACCCTCGGCAAGGCTGGACGGCGTTTTGGCCTCCTTGCTCTGCAGGCACAACACGGCGTCTGTGTAGGCAATACGCTCGTCCGAAGTCAGATCGTGCCTGGATATGTCTCATCAACTCTGATTCCCTCGGCGGCCACCGACAGGCTTTCTTAACCATATACATACCAAGACTTGCGGATCGACACCTTGTCAGCCGTGCACGTCGAGTTCGCAGCCAGCCGCGCCAGCGCAACGCTGTGGGCATGGCCGCCAAAGTCGCCCATCGACGAGTTGAACCGGTTGAATCCCGCGTCCTGCCTCTTGACGAGCGCCGGGCCGGCCTGGGAAACACCGGCAAGGGCGAGGGCCGCGCCAAGGGCTTGCTGGGTGAGTTGCATCTTGAGGGCGGGTCTGCTGGTGGCCTGGGACGCTGGCGATATCTTTGCCTGCCAGGATAACGAGGGAATAGGCCGGACTAGACTGGAATCCAAGAGAGCGGAGATGAGACCGAGCAGGACGGATGGCCTGAGGACGGAGCTATGTTGAAGACATCGTGGGCATCAAGCCTCGCTTATATACAAAACTACACATCGCGAGGGCTCTCGACCGGGCAGCTCCTTGCTTATCTTCATGGGCTATGTATAAGATCTATCTGTATATCTACGACGGCCAGGTCATTTATGTGGAATGCTTATTTTATTATTAACAGCATGTTGGGGGGCAGAGCCGTACATCCTCCCCCGGACCAAGCTAGTCTGTTGATTCTTGAGGCGCGCGCTCGGCGAAACATAGAACACATATAAGGTTCGACCGTCCTGGATTAAAGCTTGGCATATTCCACCGTTCCTGGCTTGGAGCTTGGCATATCCGCTCGGGCCAGGGGCATCCAGGCGGGCGGATGAGGTCGGCGGGACATCTGGGCGCAGAGCCGGGAGGAGCGCTGGCTCATTGGGACCGTCAGGTCTTCCCCTGGGCCCGCCGCCGTGTTGTGGGCGGCGGACGTTGTCGGAAGACTCTGTCATAGGACTGACTGACGAGGACTGTGCCTGAGGGCTCTGACTGCGCAGGTGGGGATCCAGGCCCGGCCGGATCTTCCTTGGTAATCTGGTGCTTAAATCCAAGACTTGAACTGGGAGTAGCCTTATGCTTATTTTCTTTTTATGGAGTGCCGTGCTCAACTTCCGGCGCTAGGGCGGTCGTGCCTGAATCGGCCGCTTCGGCAAGTGTACGCGGAGCTGACCTCAAACGGCCCTTCACGTGTCTGTCACATAAAGGAACATCGACCCCGAGCTATCCTTCCCCGGAATTACACAGCCTCTGATGAGTCCATTCGTCACTAGCTGGTGTTAATGTGCCATGCGAGAAAGCACGTGTTCTGGCCGAAACGGCCAACCACGAAATGTGTGACTGGATAATAAAAGAAAAGGGTGGGATACCATTGCATGGTGAGTTGGGTCGGTCGATATAAACAAAAATGACACGCAACAAGACACACGTCATGTCCGTATCAGCCGAGAGCGGTGCTCAGTTTCGTGCTCGGTTTCGCCCTTTCAACAACCCGCGTATTATCCACAATATTCATATCCCTCCATGCATGCGTCCGTCCATTGTGCACCAACCGTGCGGCAAACGGGGTCCCTAAGCCGAGTACAGAGATCTTTTTTGTCTTTTCGGTCCGTAATATTTTTTGTTTTCTTTGCCTGGCTCTTCCCTCCTGTACCTGACCCCACAGTAGAGATTCCGAGGAAATAACAACAAAACAAGGGTATGTTCGCGCTGAAAACAGCTCTCAAGTCGTCATATATGCAGCAAGATCGCTTCGAAATCATGGCGGTGTAACGTTACTAATTGTCGTACCAGAGGTCTGGCAAGGAAAGTCTCAGCCCATCTTGACGTCCCCGTTGACGCCCACTCCGGCGAACGGAACAGTCTGTGGCTGCTGCTTGTTGTCGCCATCGCCCCCTGTTGACTGATGCTCGTCCCTCTTCTTCTTTCCGAGACGCTCGCACCACTCTTCAGCGCTGACTATTGTCCCGTCGAGCACGCCGCTCACTTGCGCCATCATGTCCAGCCCTTCCTTGGCGAGGACCAGCACCCGCTGGGCGCCATCGCGGACCTCCTGCTCCTTGTCCTCCTCAGACGACGAGGCCTGGCTGCCGTTGGCGTTGCTGCCCGACTCTTGTGTAGCGATGCGGAACCGTTGCGGTAGGGAGGTGAGGTGCCTCCGGACCAGCGATCGTGCGTTATCCGGAAGTGCGCCACCGGCGTATTTGGACACAGTCTCGATGACACCTTGCAGCGTCTTGAGGACCTCGGATCGTAGAGCATCGATCCGTGCTCCAATGACGCGTCGCGCCTGTTCGTCGTCCCGCACGCCAGCCGTGCCGGCCGCGTCGCTCATGGCGTGGTCCTCCAGTTGAGGATGCCTCTCATACTTGTCTAGTGCGTCTTTCAGGGCGCTAATCACCCTGCCGATATGGTCGTTGGCCCATCTCAGCCAGCTCAGACAGTACTTCAAACTGCGCAGGCTTTCCTCACTCATAGCAATGCTCAGACCCGAGGTGGACATGATGAGCCGGGACTGCCACGCCGTAGGGGTCGTAGACGACGGTCTCGAGGCTGTCCGTTCCGACCTGTCGTTTTGCACTGCGCCTGCGTCCTCCGTGTAGGCTGGGCTCCGAGCGTCGTCATATGCCGGCAATGTGTCGACGGTGCTCATGGACAGCCTCCTATCCTGGGTTGCGAAGCCGTATGGGTCCATCTGGCCTTGCCCATCTGCACCACTCGCACTGTTGTAAGCAGGGGCCCCGGAGCTCCCCCGCGGGGCGGAGGTCGAGTTTCCCCTGCTGCCAACTTTCCTTCGCTTGTTGCTCTTCTCGCCTGCTTCCAGATCACTCGATGACTGGTGGCGGCCCTTGCCGCGGAAGAACCACCTCACACCACCTTCTATACCGGTAAGTTGTAGGCCGGACCCGACTACGCCCTCGATATAGTCAACAGGTGTCTTGATGAATCCCGGGGAGAAACTCTTGGTGGTGTTATAAGCGGACACAGTACCCTCGATTGGCTTCGCAAGAACAGAGCCCGACGTCATGACGAGCGACAGGAGAGGCTCGGGCGGGCCAGGGGTACCAAACATATTCGAGGGTGAGTTGGGCATTGGGGTATTCTTGTTCTGGGGAGACGAGACGAAATCTTGATGCACGGCTCGTCAGAGATAGGCTTCCTACCCGGGGTGGGGGAGATGGGATGAATGATGATGTACTCACCGGCCTTGAGATCTCCGAGGGCCTCGGCTGCCATCCGCACGTCGGGATCGTCCAGGCTAACACTGCTTGCTCGACCACCTACTGGCTCCGGGCTCAGAGGACCCCTCGTACCACTGCTCAGGCTATCGAGATCCATCTTTGCAGGCGAGCTGGCCGACTGGGCATTATTCCCTGAGTAGTATACCGAGTACGGATTCCCGGACGGCCACTGCCGAGGTCGCGCGGGGGGTGAAAACGATGATGTATCGCTCGCCGCTGCCGACGACGGGAACCTCAATGGGGCGGGGGCGGGCGTGCCTGTCAGATAGGCCAGCGAGGGCAGCGAACTCAGGCCTTGGTCGCTACTGGGGTTTAACTGCAGCGGCGCAAGTTCGTTGGTCGGTGCCTGTGGGAAGTTGAGGGTCGCGGGGTCGTGGTTCTGCTGGGCGAGTGCGTATGAGGGCGGCGAGTAGGATGGGAGTTGGCTCAGAGGTCGCGGAGACAGGGAGGACGACTTGGAATGGCGGTGGATGTTGTGACTGTTGCTGTTGTTGGCGGTCGAGGCGTAGAAGGGGCTGGCGCTGGGGTTGGTGTATGGCGGAGACAGTGTCAAGGAGGAACGCGCTTGGTCAGGCGGCGGTTGCAGTTGCTGGAGAGTCCTGTGGAATATGGGGTCCGTGGCGCCGTGCGCTGCGCTGCCGTTGCCGTAGCTGATGCCGTTGAAGTCAAAATCGACAGGAGGGGGGAGTCGCATGTGATTCTGACTCTGCGCCTGGGCTTGGGCCTGGTTCTGAGCCTCAGCTTGAGCCTGACCCTGGGGCTGCGTCTGGGGCTGGAGGTGAAGGAGGAGTTGGTGGTGTTGATGTCGATGCGGTTCCATTTCCATGTCCATTTCCATGCTGGCCTGCCTCTTGGTCCGCCCGTGCTTCAGCTGGTGCGGGCTCTTGCAGCGACGAAGAACCCGAGCCCCAGCGAGATGCGAGATGGGGTCCGTTGGTTCAGGTTAGGCCAGGAACAGTCCGCCAAGGGGTGGTCTTTTGGCCGCGACTAGGTCGTCATTTCAGGATGACAAGCGCGCTCGGTCAAAAGTACAGGACCGAGGAGGCGCAAGGCAGCACTGACTCGAGGGTGCACAGGTCGACGAATGACGCAGAGTTGAATACAACCGTCAGATCAGACCAGGCCTGGAGGGCTGGAGAGAAGAACAAGGTGCGTGCGGTAGGGCGTGATAGTGGGGAGACGGCAAGAGAACGAACGACGGCGTGAACGAGAAAAATAGGGCTGCAGACGAGGAGCAGCAGAACACACCACAACGGTAAAACCGAAAAGGCAAGGGTCAGGTAAGATAGTCCCAGCCAGGCTGGACCGAAGAAGCAAGGGAAGGATGATTTTCTGACGATAGCCGGCCACAGAGGGTCCCAAGGAGTTTGTCAGGAGAGATCTGGGAGTGCGTGGGTTCTCGCACGAGTGCCGACCCCGAGAGGGCGTATGCTGGGGAGGGGAGGGTCTGCACAGAATAGAGCCTAAGCATGTGCCACACAACGCCAGCGGTATTTCACTCATTGGACAGCAAGAATGGGGTTTGAGCTGGAGGGAAGAGGAATCCGGGATCTGTTTTGGTTCGTGCCTAACTTGGGTATGCACCGTGTCACGGGTCCGACTGGCGGGAGCGGACAGGCAATATATCTCGAGACCGATGATGCTGTCTGTCTGCGCATGCTTTATAGTGCTGCCCTCTTGTGACGTCGCAGAACAACACCACAACCACATGGACTGAATCCAGTCAACCAAGTCACTCCATCGTGTAAGGAACCCACACTCTTGACTCTAGACTGCTGCTACCGCCTCGCGTCCGGCCCGGCCCTGCGGGGCCTGCCCAGAGCCAATTAATACGACATGCCCCTTCAATGTAGTGCTGGGCGGCGGATTTGCCCGTGAGTCTTAATAGTGTATATACATGTGTAGTTCCAGATAGGCGGGCATCTGATACACTAATAACCAAGGAAAACCAGGGGCGACAAGACGACGGCTTACACTAAACACATAGCAGACGACAGACGGATGCGGGACCGACCAGGCCAGCCAGCCACCAATCGTCATGTCCAATTTCCGACTGGGTTCTGAGTGGGGTTTCGCTTTTGGCCTGGCGACTCAGCGTCTGCTAGTCCTGCCATGGCACTCAAGGGTCACCCAGGTTCAAACCTGTCCAGCCTTCCTCTGCTCTGGTAGTGGGTGTGGTGGCTATCTTCTGCTACGACCACCCTTCGAAGCAATTTTTATCATCATTTGGGGCCGAGGCTGCCGTTGCTGCCCCACGATGCTGGCCAGTCAGTCCTATACACTACTTGCCCTATCCCACCAGACTGTCCCTGAGAGCACATGTTAGATACAGCTCAAACCGCAGTCCCTGCACATGTGCAATCACATGCTTTCTTGCGCAAGGATGGCGGTGGACGGGATGCGTACGGATATCCCCAGCTCTGCAACAATCATAGCCGTGATGAAAAGAAACAGAAAACCCCGACGGCTACTAGGCCATCCCCGCGTGGCGACTAAGTTTGTTGCCCATGTCCGAGGGGCGAGGGCAGAGAGGAGGAGAAGGGGGATGGATTGGTGGCATGGAAGACGAGACAGACGCACATGTCAGCACATGTCCCGTTGGTTGGTAGTGCAGTAGAAGGAGGGAGGGTCATGTGGTACATGCAGACCCACCCACCCATTCTTTGCCATTGTGCCATCCTCCTCCCCTGCTTCCGAAACAATACAAAAACGGGCAACCAGATTGAAATCCTTCCAGAGCCAGAAAGGGCCCGCTTGTCTGCCGTCACATGCTCATCGGGAGCCGCCCGTCAAGGACGACCCTGTCTCACCGTCCGCAGACTTCATTGGGTGCGGCCTGTTGGTCCTGGACCCGTCTCCAGCCCCTTGCCGACTTGCATATGATATTCCAAGGTGTGTCACAAGCAATTCTTGGGCACTGCAAAGCCCGCACAGCAAATCTGCTTTTCTCTTATCCGGCTCGACCCCCCCCCCTCTCCCACCTCCAACTCCGCCTTTGGTGAGCCACTCGGGCTGAACTTCGGCTCCGGCGTTTTGAACCAAAGTCTGTGCCACCGAGATCTGTGTGGCTTTACACTACGCTACTAGTAGACTTGCAGGACTCTGGAGCCGAGGGTAGACAACCATTCCCCATCAAGGTTGATGCCACGCAAAGCATGTGCTCGCATGCATGCATGCGTGCCCCGTGTCCGCGGGTTCACCAGCTGTCCAATGACTCCGGTCGTGGACGGCCTGTTATTGATCTGGGCGCCGTTGGTGCGAACAGACCCGACAGGCTGCGACCGACTGCCAGTGCTGTCGGATTTGACGGAGTGCCATGCTGGGCCTACTGCACTCCGCAAAGTACTACTGCGTTTGGTGCTGGCCCTGACATTGTGCATCAGGTACATGTAATGGCACTCCCACGATGATGCCTGAAACGTGGGTTCATGTGATGTGATGATGTCAAAAGTCCCAGCTAGGCGGTCCACCAGCAGGCTAAATGCAAAATGGGCGACCCTCTGCATGTCAATGGCGCCACACCACAAGCCCAGGGACACCGTGGACCTCCAGTCTCATCATCTTTCCCCTTTGGCTCTGGGGCCGGCCCCCAGCCTGGGCAAAGATCTCCCTACATGACTGCGTGTGACGAGTGACTCGTGACCACATGAGAGGCTGCTGTGCGACGCAAAGACGCAGACGACACTGGCATCAGCCAACAGCCGGTGCAGCACCTCACCGCCTCACTGTTCCGCAATCAATAGCCGTACAACTAAGGTACTATGTAACTGCATCTCCCCCAGCCCAGCCCGGCGCGGCCCAGTCCAGTTGAAGCCCATCATCCCACAACCCTCGGGCCGCTGGTTTGGGTTTTGGCTGTCGAACGCGAAGGTGATGCCATGTGCTGCAATGCGTCCTGTACCGTAGCAATGTGCTCTGCAGTGGGCCCTCGTCAGCCCAAACTGCTGGAGAGAGCGACGTGCGTGAAATGTCCGGTGCCTCTGACACCGCCCAAACCACGGTAGAGTTTAACGTTTGGGCAGTTCTTAATGGCACCGCAGGGAATCCATCCTTCTCCGCCCCCATAATCGCAGAATTCACCAACGTCGGCACTGTTGATATCGAACAAGACGCCCGAATCTGGCGTGTCGCAATGTGATGGGCTGCACTGTCAAGAGGGGGCGTTGAGAGAGGAAAGGAAAATCAGGGCCGGCCAGAAGAGACAATCACCCAAATTTTCTTTTTGATGTCTTCCCTGACCAACAGGGAAGTGGCCCGTGCACAACGGAACGGTCACTCCTTTCCTCCGACATGTACGTACTGAGTGGCTGGCCCGTGCTCTCTCCCCAGCCTGCAGTCAATCCCCTGAAAGATGCTTGGCTGGCCTTGCTTTGGGAGGTCCATACCAAGCTAGGATCGTGATATCAGCCTCGAAATCCACTCCAAGTCAACAACAACAGCAACAGCCCCGGTCTACATCGCCGTTGACGACAACCCCCGAGCTTACCACTTGCTCTGCCCAATCCTGCAAAGGCTCCCTAGGTCTGCCACCTACATGATATAGGCCTCCGCAGCAGCCTGCTTCCTCTGGCCAGCGCGCCGTTTCCATTACCCGCGTGCCCCTCCCTGCCCTTGCCCATCGCCTCGACGACTACGCACTCGCCCGCTCGATAACAGCGACTCCAGCGTCCACCATGGCTTCTGCCATCTTTTTCCTGGACCTGAAGGGCAAGGTCCGTCCATCAGAGCTCAGGCACTTGTCCTAAGTCAACGTCTTGGAACTGATAGCCATGCATCGCAGACCCTCCTAGCACGGAACTACAGGGGAGACATCCCCATGTCCGCCGTGGAGAAGTTCCCCGTCTTGCTCAGTGAGGCCGAAGAGGAATCATCAGCAGTACCACCGTGTTTCTCGCATGAGGGAATCAACGTATGCCGCCGACGCCTGTGCTTTGCCACTCCCCGTCTGTTGCGACTGACCGACTTGTGTGCTCCAGTACCTCTACATCCGCCACAACAACCTTTACCTTCTTGCCCTGACGAAACGAAACACCAATGCCGCCGAGATACTTCTGTTCCTGCACAAGCTCGTCGATGTCTTTACAGAGTACTTCAAGGCCCTGGAGGAGGAGTCCATCCGCGACAACTTCGTCATCATATACGAGCTGCTGGACGAGATGATGGACTTTGGCTACCCTCAGACGACCGAGTCCAAGATTCTCCAAGAATACATCACTCAAGAATCCCACAAGTTGGAGATACAAGCACGACCTCCCATTGCCGTTACGAACGCCGTGTCATGGAGATCCGAAGGAATCCGCTACCGCAAGAACGAGGTCTTCCTCGACGTCGTCGAGAGCCTCAACCTCCTCGTCTCTGCTAACGGCAACGTGCTGCGCTCCGAGATTCTCGGCGCCATCAAGATGAAGTGTTATCTGTCCGGCATGCCTGAACTGCGGTTGGGACTCAACGACAAGGTCATGTTCGAGACAACGGGGCGGACCACGCGAGGCAAGGCCATCGAGATGGAAGACGTCAAGTTCCACCAATGCGTTCGACTATCGCGGTTCGAGAACGACCGCACCATCTCCTTTATACCGCCCGACGGCGAATTCGAGCTCATGTCCTACCGGCTCAACACGCAGGTCAAGCCCCTGATCTGGGTCGAGTGCGTGGTCGAGAGCCACTCGGGAAGTCGCGTGGAGTACATGGTCAAGGCCCGAGCACAGTTCAAGCGGCGCAGCACGGCAAACAACGTCGAGATTATCGTGCCCGTGCCAGAGGATGCAGACTCACCCCGGTTCCGGACAAACATCGGCAGCGTACACTACGCGCCGGAGCAGGCCGCCATCGTCTGGAAGATCAAGCAGTTCGGGGGCGCTAAGGAGTTCCTGATGCGGGCGGAGCTAGGCCTCCCGAGCGTGCGTGGGGACGATGAGCACGGCGGAGGAATGACTGGTGGCTTTGGAGGAAGCATGGGCGGTGTGGGTGGGCCCGGCAAGGGCGCCAAGAGGCCAATCCAGGTCAAGTTCGAGATTCCCTACTTTACGACGAGTGGGATCCAAGTGCGCTATCTAAAGATCACGGAACCAAAGGTAAGCCGCTCTGGGGTGATGTCCGATTTGAGGACCCAGCTAACGAGGCCAATAGCTTCAATACCCGTCCTTGCCATGGGTCAGATACATCACACAGTCGGGCGACATCGCAGTGAGGCTGCCAGACGTTGTTTAGAAAATACAAAGTTTTGTTGCCAACTCCTTACCACAAGGACTTCCGATTTATGATGCAAAGCTCCAGCGTGCGTCGCATGTCAGTGACTCGAATCATCATCACCTTGGGTCTTTACAGTTGCTCCCACGCAACATGATTGGTCGCGTCTACAAATCGGCCCTCGGCGGAAGTGGGATGGATTTCCAGGCAGATAAACGTGAAGGATTCTACGAGTGGGGATAGAATGTCCTCACCAAACCATACTCAAGCGAACGGCGTTTTGTTGACATGCAAAACATCTTAGCCATGGACACCAGCAAACCAGTGTTAGTTGGCGTCACTACGCAAAGACCATTTATGTAAGAATCATGATATATTGCTTCGGGACAGTACGCTGATTTCTTATCTGCATGGGACTCGGGTCCAGAGGTGATGACTGCATGTGTCCTCCTTCGCTGGTGAAGTGCGAGGACCCAGACCGATTCTCCTCGTGAGTTGGATTCAGGCTGTCTACAATTGGCTCGGGATTTAATTTTACGGAGTATGGCATTCCTATGCCGATGTCAAGGTCCAGCAAACGAGAGAGCGCAACCATTATAGTGTCTAACTATTCACGGGCTTAATAGGACCCCAGGTGAGCCAGGCAGTGTACATGATTCGGAGTTGGGTACGCGGAGTTGTGTACGGGTAAGAGCCCTCTCTAATCTGCTTCCAGGAGGCATGTTGGAGACATACCAGGCACACTTAATACTGTGGACAAGTTTGGGAGTCCGCACTTTTGCCTCCGCTGACATTTAAGTTTGAGTCTGCCACAGAATGAGATGAAGCGAGTTCCCTCTTGTTTTCTCTGTTGCGCGTTACCTGACTTTATTGCAGCCAGCCCCTTTGGGACTCGTCTGTGGTGACTTTTCGACCTGCAACGAACACCGCAGTCCGCAACACCACAGTGGAAAAATTTTCTCGTAACTTCCAGAGTATATTTTGGGGGGGTTTTTTTCTTTGGAGGGGGGGCGGGCAATACTGGCTAGGTAGTCTTGATTCCTGAAGCTAAATTCGCATCGAGTATTGCGGGCTCGACCTAGCTTTCACGCAATGCTCCGGTAAGCTGACTCACTAATGAGGCAGCGGAGACTCGCCTTTGGCTGAGTGGAGAAGCGAACTGGGCTGCCATTAGGAATCTCACAGCTGGAACAATGAGGAAGAACGCGCCCAGGTCTTCAAGTGGTAGTCATAGCTGCGTTATGGAATGTAATTGTGTGCAAGCGGATAACTTATTGTAAGTTTTGGCTATCAACACTATCATCCATCGCTCCGTTCCAGATCAGGTCACTCGTCCGTCCAGCCTGCCTGGGCAGACTCCTCATAAGAGGCAGAAACGATTGGTGAGCCAAATGCCGGCGTATTTCCCAGTAGGTATGAACTGTAAGCCGCGGGCCTGCAGATGTATCTACGAGAACTGGAGAAGAGGTCATGTGAAAGAAGTGAATAATTCCCCACGCTCGAGCGTCTCGGACTAAGCCTCTACAGCGCTTCACAGGTGGGACCATCGATATTCGGCTTGAAAGTTTAAGTCTACTGGCCATCCTCACAGTAGCCATCCTCCTCGGAGGCTGCCTCCGCCGACGGAGTGGGCGCAAATGAGCATAGCTGCTCATCCTGCAGGTACCAAGGTCACCTTCGTCAGAGGTCGCGGCGGCGGACCTAGCGGGGCTGGAAGACACCTACATAGTCACTGTTTCCCCCCGGGCCCCATAGGAGTCAGTATCTTCGCCCTCTCCCGTGGAAGCGGTGATGGTGACAGGCGTGGCTGCACATGTGGCCGGGCCGAGGCAGGGCCGGAGGAGAGGAGGGTGCTGATGTATTCGACTATTTATTTTTCGGGGTATGCGCGTCAGATTCTACACAATCGGTAAGGATACTTGCTGGGTTGCTTTCTTGTTTGACTAATACCATTTGACCCCGTGGCAGTTGCGCTGAGGTAGGTGGCGCCGTCAGGGGCGTCGCACCGGTGGTAGTTAGACGGGCCTTTGGACCAGTGCTTGCAGCAGGATGCGCCCTCGCACTCAGTACTAGTAGGACCCCCCCAATCGTTGCCGCCAGCACACCGGCGGTCAAGGGCGGCCACGCCTCCGGTGGAGACCGTGGTGGTGTCGGAAGATGGGTAGCTGGCGTTGAGAGCAGAGCTTGTTGTTTGGTGAGCTCCTTCAAGAAAGTGTGAAGGGTGTATAAAGACAGTTTGGTGGCAACATTAGAAGGTTTCAAGCTGGCTGAAGCAAGGAGCAGTCAAAATCTTGTCTGATAATAACTTAATTGAAGAGGTTGAAGAGAAGAGGTGAGATATGCTGGCTGCCAGGTGGTTCGAAGATGCCACTTTACGCAAAAAACTTCCCATGCCATGACGCCTCATCAAGGCCAAGGTGGCACTCAAGCGTTGGAAGACGCCGTGGGATTCAGGCAGTTTCTGCAAGACGGCGTTTCTCGCGAGGACGTACCAAGTATCTTGCAAGATTTCGACAGTGTTCGCCGACCCAGGGCGAGTACCATCCAACAGAATACGAGGAAAGCTATGGACAAGCGGACAGCCGAGGAGGTGGACATGTATGAAAAGATTAACTGGACATACCCAGGGATAGTGGAAGGGCTCCAGATCACTTGTCAAAACTAGTAGGAACTTGGTGGACCGGTAGTATAATCGACTCTAGCCTCTGCTGGAAAATTAATCTGGCAAGAGAGATTTATAGAAGGTGACTAGTGTTTGTTATGCCCAAGGGGGTGTGATGGGAGTTTTATGTTAATAACGTCCAGTCTATTTCTTCCATAGTAATGAGAACGGATATTCGCACCGAGGAAATCGGCTGGTACACCGATACATGTTGGCCTAGTGCGCCAACCTTAATTTGCACCACCAGTCTGCCATACATAACAGAAATACACAGTTATTGACTATATATCTATTACACATTATTATTGCTTCTGCTTGCTACTATTGTGACTTCTGGCCTTGGTATTTTGCTACTTTCTTTATTGCCTGGGCTGTTCTACCTTATAACTGAGCACTTGAATCTCCTCCTGGGTCTCCTTCTCGTTGCTAATGAGGTCTTCTATAGTTAACTCTACCTATGGTAGCTAATTGATGGTCTTATAAGCCCTTGTATGGGGCTTCTTGGCTGCTAGCCCTGGTGTTGAGGCTATCTCTATAGAATGTTGCTTTGGAAGCTAGCGAGTGGGTGGCTTTGTGAGCCCTGCTGCTAACTGCTTGTCCCGTTAGATGGCTTCTCGCTAGTTCTTCCTGCTACAGGAGTCCTTCTTATCAAGCGACTAGAGGGTCTTATCATTCCACTTAAATGCTAAGTTAATATGTTATATAGAAGCCGTTATTACCCTTATCTTATTACCTACCCTACTACCTAGACTAGTGATTGTTAAGGCTATCTTCTTGCCTATTATAGCCTTCTTATGGGCTATAAGGATGCTATCTTTATTTATACTAAATGTAATCTTATTGCGAGGTCTTCTCTTTATTATAATAACCTTCTAGGGTAAGAGAACTACTAAGAGAGGGTTTCTAACTAAGAGGTTATAATTTAGCTAGTAAGACTTATAGATATTCTCTTTTTAAAGAGGATAACCGGCTTCCTCTCTATTAGTAATTCAGCTTGTATAGGGCAAGCTATATTGGGTGTAAATAGGATAATTATATATTGCTAGTAAGTAATTACCCTATAGGAGTTATTTCTTAAGCATATATATTGTGGAACTCTTGTGGAGAGAAGTTTAAGGGCTACTTATGAGATTTAAGTTAGAAGCTTATCTAGCTACTTCTACTTATTAAATTTCTCTAGTAATGAGGTCTTTTAATGAGCTTCTTCTGAGTATAGGGTATAAGAACTATCTGTAATTATCTTATTAGTAGCCTTAACTGAGTAGAAAATATTGCCCATCTTGTGATTGAGATAGACCTTAAATTTGTAGTGGGTAGCTTCTATTAATGAAGTTGCATATAAGCTAAAGTTAAGGATCTTGCAGGTCTTATGCCTAGTTAATTTAGCGATGATTTTCTCTCCTTTATTAATATATTAGGTTTAAAGGTAGTTAATAATTGCTACCTAGTTTAAGAACTTCTCTTAAAGGTGCTGCTAAGCTATATTATAAATCTTATAATTAGTGGAGTATTCTATGAACTTAAGGAAGTTAAATAGAGCTTAGCGGGTATAGGGGATATCCTTTAAATTAGGGACCTTAGTAGGTATTATAGCCTTATTTCTCCTTGGCGTATTAAGTGTAGCTATTGCTAGGTCTTCTGCTTCTAAATTCTCATTGGCTTCCTCCTCTTCCTCATCCTCCTCTTCTCCCGCTACTGATCGCGGCTTCTTCTACTTCTTCTTAATATTTAGGGTGATATTTATATTAATATAGAAGATATATAGTTGGTGGTATGCCTGGGGGAATTTATATATAAGGGCGTTAATTAGAGCAGTATTGTAGTTAGTTATATAGACCGTTAGGTTGTTAGCTTGGTAATAATAAAGAAGGTTGTAAACTTACTTAAGAAGCTACTAGAAGTTGGGTTCCTTCTCGCTATTAATAATACCTTAAAATAAGGGCAAGTTCTTCCTTATATGGGTTACGTAAGTGCCTTGGAAGTATAGCATCTTCTTATTATTTATTACATATATATAGTCTATGAATAGGCACTATATAAAGTGATTCTCTTATATTTATGCTAACTGCTTCTTTGTACATTAGAAGATGCCCGTAATGTTGCTATTAACATTGGTTGCCTCGTAGTACTAGTAATTCTTCTTCTTAAGCAGATTTAATGTTGCTTAGGTTGAAGTATAGATTCCAACCTTCTCCTTTTGCTAGTCTATAAGCTAGTTCTTTATTATATTAGGCCCTAATTATATATCTGGGTACTATTATTAGAGTGCTTATTCTAGCTTCTTCAGCTTAGCTATAAAGGGATCTTAGGCTATATGGGAGAGGAATTCTTATTGGGGGTCTGTTAGCTTAGCCTAGCTATACTAGGCGCCCTTGACTTCCTAGGGATCGTAGTGGGTATGCTTCTCTTCCTATAAAATAAGCTGCTACTTACCTTTTATTAATTTGGTTATATGGGCGAGTACTCGCTACTTATAACCTGCTTTGATTATTATAGCATTATTTAATGTAGCGGTTAAGGGTTACTAACTACCACAGCTATATATTAATATTACCCAAGTTAGCTCTAACCTTCGGATTACGGTTAGGAATCTAGCAGATTTTATAGCAATATCTAATTCTGCCTTAAGGTCTGTAAAGGTATTATATCTATTATGGAAAAGTTTTAAGAAGGCAGGAGGATTAGAAAGTGCTAGTTAGCAACCGTTTATAGTAGTAATATTAGTGTTTTAGGTATAATAATCCGCCTGCTACTGCACCTTAAGGTAGGTATAATTAGGGATAAGCAATATTACTATAATACTAGAAAACTTAATTCTGACTGATAAAGATATATTTCTGATAGCAGAATAATCGATTACAAGAGAAATTTGGTCTATATCACTAGTTGTGGGTGGTTGGCGAGGGAGTATTGTTTGGTAGGTGAAGGGGGTTTGGCAGGTCTGCAGGTGAGGGCACCAAAAGCACCTGGTTGGGGTGGTGTATGTGGTTGAGTGTGGTTGAATGGGGCGCTCTGATTGGCTGCAGTGATTAAGTAAATAATGTATCGGTGTACCAGCCGATTTCCTCGGTGCGAATATCCGTTCTCATAGTAATTATTTTCTCTCCCACATAAAGTGTAGTTAGGAGCACTTTATTATAAAATTATCATAGCAGTGTGGAAGGGCTGTAGTGCTAGTATGGCCTGTCTGCAGATTCAAATTTTGGTAGTGCTATTAATAAGGCCTAATTAGGCGCTCATAGCTAGAATTCTCATGGGGCATAGCAATATGATACTATCATTAGTTACCCACTGTCTTGTGCATGAAATTGCCTGAATCGCCACCTTCGCTTGTAATGACCGTAAACCCAGCTCCTCGTTGCCATCCGGCAATATCAGAAGCCCAATATAAGCTCGCTCGACATTATTCATATTTAAGCGGATTCTCTACATATATACCAGCACTTGTTGTACCGCCCGCCGACTTACCTGGTGAATAATTCCTACTCAAATTAGATGTTCTAGATAGATAATAATAACTAATGCAATGATTGAAGTAAGTATTAGTTATAATCATGAGTGCCTCGATATGGTTGATCTGGGAGTAGAGGTTTGGTAGTGTAGGTCTGGGTACCCTCCATTTCTTGCCCTGCAAAGATTTTGTCTTCTTTCTTTTTCCCGAGTCCCAGATGCTCCAACATCAATCAGAGTTGGTCTACAATCTTGCTACATCAAAGTCTCGGACCACTGACTGCTTCGATTGGCGTCGCAAAATTTCGTAATTTACTTAGTCAAGATTGCTGCGAGACTCCAGCCGGTCTATAACAAACCCTACTGGTAGCCACTGTAACTCAGTCCTCAGAAGTAGGCCGGTCGCGTTGATGGTTGCCCAAGGTCAGCTGAAGAGAATTTGTTTCATTGACAAAGTGCGAGTTGGGGCTTAAATTGTGGAGCGATTTATCCCCCAAAACGTCGGCGCAGCGGATCGGCAACTGTAGCTTAACAGCTTTACCAGGAAGTCTGGGTTCGTCCTGTTAAGGGCGGCTGACAATTAGCTTGTTATTCGAGTGGCCTGGAGAGCGCTCAGTTGGTGCTCGCTTTCGCCTGAATCTCACCTCGGATCTGCGGGGTACTCGTGGTAATTGCGAGCCCTTGAGTACACAGACGCCTGATCTGTTCAAGTCATTGCCCGTCCCAGGCCTCTACGAGGGGAACCCACAATGTCAGCTCAAGCATTCATCCACACAGACGGTCGCAAAACCGAGTACCTCGTCTCCGGGGCACAGGATGGCCTCCCGCTCGTCATGATCCACGGGACCCCGGGCTCGTACGCTGTCGGAGCCAAGTTGAGCGCCACGTGTGAGGGGAAAGGAATCAAGCTGATCACGCTGTCGAGGGCGGGCTATGGAGGTTCTACGCGGAATAAGGGGAGGCGGGTCGTTGACGGCGTGGCGGACATCCAGGCACTGCTCGAGCACCTTGGCATCAAGGAATGTGTTGTCGGAGGGAAAAGCGGTGGTGGTGAGTTTCTGCTTAACCTGCTGGATAGCTGAGTAAGGGAGGCATGATTGATGCTGAAATATCGAGAATACAGGCCCGCACTCTCTGGCCTGCGCGGCTCGGCTGCCAGGCTGCTTGGCCTCGCTGGTAGTCGCTGGCGTGGGACCATACGACGCGGACGGCCTCGACTTCCTCGCTGGCCAGGGACAGGGCAGTGAGTACAGACTCAGAGATAAAGGGCCCTGACAGGCGTCGGTTGATGGTCACTTGAAGAGGCTGACAATACCATGCACAGATATCGACGAGTGGGCGGCTGCACTCAAGGGTGAAGAGGAGCTACAAGAGTTTTGCCAGGCCGAGAGGCCCGGGATGCTGGCGGCGGACGCCAAGGGGCTGACGGAGGTGCTGGCGAGCCTCCTGCCCGAGGTGGACAAGATGGCGATGCTGGAGGACGAGAACACTGGCGACGACTTTGTGAGGACGGTGCAGGAGGCACTGAGGGTGTCGTGCGATGGGTGGGTGGATGATGACCTAGCCTTCACGCGGCCGTGGGGCTTCGAACTGGATGAGATCGAGGTGCCCGTCTTCCTGTACCAGGGTAGCGAGGATAAGATGGTTCCGCTGGCGCATGGGAAGTGGCTGGCTGGTCGTCTCCCACAGGACAAGGTGAAGGCACGTCTCGTGGAGGGTGAAGGCCACATCTCCATCTTCTCCAGATACGTGGATGTGATGCTGGATAATCTGTTGGCCGAGGCGAGAAAGTAGTTGTCAGGCGGGCTACGGAGTCCTGTGGGTATAAAGGTACTTGGGTGCTCCGTACTTGGGTCCTGGTCGACAATGATGCGAGCTGTAGTGCAAGTGAGGTGACGGCCTGCCAACGTGTGAAGACCAAGGTTGAGAGCTGCTGCATGTCCGCCAGCCAGGCCAGCCAGGCCAGCCAGGGGAGGGAGGGGGATGGCGGGATAGGGTCTTACCCCACATGCATTACCTGCACTAGGTACACCACAAAGCGCAAGTACTGCGTAACCAAGTACACTACTCCGCATCTCGGTACATACACGTGTGGTAGACTTTCTGGCACCACACACACATACACACTTTGGTCATCACACTGCAAGACCACAGACACCAACCACGACCGACCGTCTCTCCACTTCATCCACTGCATCCCCTGCATCCACTCGATCCATCAGCATCACCATTGACGCCCGCCGCTGAGCCCAACTGTTGACTGGCCTCGCTGTAGCTCAGAGCAGTGACGCACCGACTTACCGAATCCCGAGTCACCTCACATCGACTTCGACACCCAACAACCTCGTCCTCACCCCTTGGATTATCGTTGCCGCCACTTCCCATGCAGGCCATACAAACTGGACCGCTCTTCATCCACAACCTTGTGGGTATATGGTCCTGCTGCCACGCCGCCTCAGCCAACACTGCCCTCGCCGCCACCAGCTCCAGCCTGAGCCAAGCACTGCCCGCAGCGTCCCGAGTCCCTCTCATGAGACGCACGACGTTGCTGCAGGACGACGAGACCAGAAAGGACAGGACGGACAGGACACAACCCAGCCGTTCGCTACATGTTTGCTTGAGAAGCAGGGCCAAGAGTCAGGTCACTTGACCAGTCTAACTGGCCTGTAGTATCCCGGGACATCTAGTCAGCAGCTCTGCCTGAAGCAGCCTCTGGCCGCTCATCTAAGGCACGGCTCCCGGGGGGGGGGCTAAAAGCCGGAAAGCCAAGCTTGTCTCCATTCGACAGACGCCTGATATTACTAAGGTCGCCCCACCATTGCCAGATTCACCTGCCCTGCTGTTGACTCGCCGGCTCGGTCCAAGTCCAGCCCAACCCGCTTTGTTGCCAAGCGAGCGTAGCTAAGCTGTCTGGATCTGCCCTTCCGCCTGCGTTGAGCGGCGGCCCTCTCAAGAGACGTCACTCCATGAAGGGGGGTTCTCTATCGGCCTCAAACGCACCACTGAATCTCAACCTCCGGGCCCGACACGGTGATCATTGCCATACACCCGCCCTCTCTCTTATGATCCATGATCACTTCCAACCCGTCAAAGAAGCCTTCTAACACGTGCGTGACCTGTCGCGCACGCAAGGTCCGCTGCGATGGCCAACGCGACATCTGCAACAACTGCATGCGCCTCGGCTTCACTTGCTCCTACGATGATTCCATCCCTCCCCATACCAACACCAGCCTCTCCGCCACAGGCATGAATAGCGACGGCACCTCGGCTAGCGATGCTCTGACTATCCACGCCGTCGCCTCTCACCCTCCTCGCCGCCGCGTCCGCCAGGCTTGTCAGAGCTGTCATTCTCGCAAGGCAAAATGCAGCGGCACAATGCCCAAGTGCGACAGGTGTCGCGCTCAGAGCCTCGAGTGTGTCTACCGCCCCTCCAAGCGGTCTCGCCTGAGTGCCACTCCTGGTGCATCCTCATCTCAGCACGGCCGCGGCTCCCTCATCGGCGACGGCGCTTCGGGCTTACTTGCCTCGGGAGGCTCCGGCAGGGATGACTACCTCTCAGACCAGAGCCGCAGTGCATCGGACCACCTGGAAAGCAATGGCCTTGCAGACCTTCGCCATCTCCCCCCACCTGAGGAGTCTCTCATTATCCGCACCTTCGAGAAGTTCTTCCGCCACGTTCACCATATCGCGCTCTTCTCCTTCCTGCACCAGGCCTCTCTTATGCAGAGGTACCACTCCGGTTCCATGGACCGGCCGCTTCTCCTATCCTTGATCGGAATCACTTCCATCCTCACCGACCTCGGCCGGGGGGCGCCCGAATACGGCAACAGGTGCATCGCTGCCGCCGAGAGTCTCATCCAGTGTGACCTTGGTCGACCCACGGTGCTGAAGATCCAGGCTCTGGTCCTCATCATCAAGCACCGTATCTTTTGCCGTCGCTTCTCGGATGCTTTCATGCTCACTGGGCTGGCATCCCGGTTCGCCGCGGCCCTGCAGCTTAACCACGAGAACCCCAGACTCTGTTTCCTGGCCCAGGAGTCCCGACGGCGTCTCATGTGGTCTCTTTATATGATCGACATTGGGATGGCAGCTGGCCACCCCGATTTCACTCTGTGGGCCCACCGACCCGAGTTCATAGACGTCAAGCTGCCGTGCAATGAACGGAACTTCGAATTTGATCTTCCAGAATTCACAGAATCGCTGATTCCGCCACCACGTCAGCCGGATGGCAGTTTGCCCCCGCTGACCGACAAGGTTGGCTTCCTGGCCCTACACATCCGCATCCAGTGGATCCGCAGCAAAATCTTGGCCTTTACTAAGACACTCGTCCTTCCAAGGCCCGGTGGGCTAGACCTGAAATCCCTGCCTCGCAAGTGCGAGGAGCTCCAGGACGACCTCAATGCGTTTGAGGGGCGCTTGCCGCCTCAGTTCAAATGGAACGAGGCCAACCTCCGACTGCGAGCATATCACCCGCGGCTATGTGTTTATCTAATGACACATTTATGGTGGGAGCAATGCCACTGTGACCTGTACCGGATCGCGCTGGTGGGGAGGAGAGACAGTCTCTCCAAGGAGGCGATCTCGAGGTTAGATCCTGCTTTTGTCAAATACTGTCAGAGGCAGTGTTTTGAGCACGCCAAAGCCATGGTTGAGATGCTCGACATGGTGTTACAGAAGGGCGTCCCCGTGTCAGACCTCGACCTTCCCGTGCTGGGTTACCAATGTGCCAACACGCTGTACTACACACTTGCGTCCTGTGGGGACGAATACGGCCTGTCACACGCCAGTGTGGGAGACATGGCGGCGACCTGCCTCAAAGTCGTAAAGCAATCTGCCCCTGGTCCTGCTGCCGCTGCCATTGTAAGTCTTGCCATCCACAAAAGAAGCCGATCCGGTTCAGACCTTGCCTAGGTGACTAACCAACCACGCGCAGGCCGAAGCTCTCGAAAAGCTCGTCGAATCGGGGTGGGTAAGACCAACTCTGCCAAGTAATGTGACCTCGCCTGTGTCCATGACACCCGCGAACCATGACGCGTTGGCGGTAGACCCGATGCTCCAAAGAGACGCCCTCCAGGAAGCCGACGTCGCCCACCAGCTCTGCAACCCATCAATACCGCAAAATCTGCCGCCGCAAGGTGAATCACCAGGCCAAGCAATGGAAACCGACGTGTCGCAGCCACAAGCACCAATGCAATCACCGGCACCGGCAGTGCTTCGCGACGAGGAGACCATCCCCGTCGCCCAGGCCAACATGATGGCCGGTGTGGCACCCAACCTCAGTAACGCCTTCGAAGGGGCTTTGGATGGATCAAATTTTGGGATGGGCGGTCTGGAACCCTTTGCGATGGATTCATCAAGCTGGTACACGGGCGACTGGTCGAACGGGGGATTAATGTAGTTTGAGATGCAGGTTCGGATATAAGGAGCCTGAGTTGTGCAAGCTGCCTCAGTGTGATGATGGTGCAAAAGGACACGCGAACAAAATAGAGTACGCAAGCTCGGGCATGTACATAGGTATAACTTGGGAAGGTGGGTGGCATCGTACATACATAGCATACGGCGCACAATAGAGATACCCGAACAAGGAAATCACGCAAATCCAGGCCTCGCTGGGGACCTACAAGTCCTTCAAGGGGGACTTGCCATGCACACCGTTCTGTCGAGGCGTGGATGCAGATGTCTGCTTCTGGGAAGGGGATGCTGAATGGGTGGGTATAGTGGTGGTGGGTGAGCATGGCGAGACCGGTCCGCTTAATGGTGACATTCTAAGCGAGATCCTATTGAAGGATTCGACACTTCCAGGTTTGGAATGCATAAATCCTTGCTACTACCTACAGTAGTTCCGTTGTAGTTTTTCGCTAGTGCCCTGACTGGGAAGACCGAGCCTGCACGGCTTGTCAAAAACAGACATCATCAGCCGGAGCAACAAGGTGTGTGCTCTCACTTTCCAGGCCACAGCTCGCTCATATTGTAGGCTCCTTATGGTGTGCTAAGTTTCGTCCATATTTCCAGTGTCTTTTTTGTGGGCGATAAGAAACCCAATACCGAATTTAGAGGATACTGGAGCGAAGAATATCTAGACTCCGGAGAAACTCGTGGACGCAGCGAACCGAAAACCTTTCCGTCATGGAGAACTTGGGGCCGGCCGTACGACGAAGTGCGAAATACAACCGGGTGATAGCCGACAAAGCATGCGGCTCTTCCAAGCCAGCAGGTAATTATTAAGTAGGTCTATATGGTAACCTGGACGTCGACAACCGACAGTCAAGGAAGAAATCTTGCGAGCTCTTCCCACCCCTGAGCCCCCAGGTTTGCCATTTCGCGGCCGCTTCCCCCACAGCAGAAGCCGTAGTACTTTAATAATCGCTTGACTGTCTTCCAAATGCGTCATTATTAGATGTCTCCAGAGCGTGGTGCTTCCTATTGAGATAGCTGGATATTCCAATGAGCCAGGTTTCACATCGCCTTGTACGTCCGTGCTATCGACTTCTAGTCATATGACCGTGGCGTTAAACATATAATCTTGTATCATGGTGAGGCGCCCATCGGCATCACACCTGTCAAACGTAGCAGGATAAAAGCTTTACTATGGTTCTCCTTTACGCCATCAATGTACGACGTTATAGGCAAGAAAATGTTGTTTGACAGACCTGGGGAATGATGAGAGAACTCACCTTAGCATGTGGCACAACGCACAACTCAACGAGAAGTGATCTGCTGCTAAGGGCGCCTCATATTACGGAATGGCTGCGAGAAAGACTTTTGGTGGAGCAGTTCTAAATCCTATTGGCAGTGATGGATCACCAAGTGGATTACACATGAGCAGTTGCCTCCGTGGCAAGGTGACAATAAAGGACACACAAGAACTCAAGGAAAAGGATACAGGAGCACCGTACGGCGGGTCTGGAGACGTATCTTGCCCTCGGTAAGCAGTGTGCTACTGACGGCTTTGCTGCTGTGGGCGTGGAATGGTGCTCACAGTTTACACCGACACCTATAAATACTCGAGAAAGGTCCATCAGTCGCCAGAGTAGGCCCATCTCAGAGGTTGCCGCACATCAAACTGATATCATTGTGCCCCGTATTGTATTCACCTAACTGGGATCAGCAAGAAAGCTCGCAACAATGCTGAGGAACTCCCTGCGAATCATATCTTGTGCCTTGCTCCTCTCATCCTCAACCTCTGCACCCGCCAATGCGGTCACGATCGAAGGTCACCGCCGTCAGCTTGATACCGAGATTCACAGCGGCGAGATTGTATGCAGTGGCCGTGCGTACCATTCTTCTCCTGAAAATATGAATTTCTGAAATACTACGGATCGCATCACTTTGGGACTCGTAGAAATTGATTAATGTGTACCAAGATCGCCTCGAAAAGAATTACAGAGATAAGATCAAAGCAGCAGCAAAGAGTAAGTACCACCTTAACTGATCTGTCTAGAAATATTCCGTGATCATTCTTTTGCCGCAGAGGCGGCCTTGAACGAGCGAGTCAATGAGGCGTGCATCCTCGAGGGACGGAGAGGGGACGGTTAAGGATCGGACCACTGCCCCCGACACTCACGCGTACCTCACGCACCACAATACACAAACATAAACAATGTGCTTACCCAGCCTCCAGGGATGGACGAGGTATGCATTGTCAACATGGCTGTCCTGACCGGTATCAAGAACCCTTCGACGGGGACCGAAGGCGATACCATGGTCTATGCATGTAACTATGGAATCCGACAGGCGTGCACAGCCACCAAGTTCTTGGAGCTCGACCCGTACTTCGATATATATTTCCCCGGAGAGGGCGCCTGGATGTACAATGTGACACTGGAAGTGAGCTATGGTCGGGACCCGGCAGGCACGTGGGAATGTTGGTGGTGATGGGGTTGGTTTGGGTTGGGCTGTGGCCCAAGCAGTGTGGAGCCTCCTTGAGGGTGGTGCTCAAGTGTAGCTCAGGATATCAAAGCTGTTTCTCGCAAAAAAGACTGGCTCAACACAGGTATCACTCAGGGGGTCAGAGATTTCAAAGTCTTGAGGCCCGGGGTCGTTCCAAAGTAAAATTTGGCAAGCCAAAAAAAGCAAAAACATCTAGATTGAGCATTAATGCAATTTCAAGGAATTTTTAGTTATTGAATTGAATCGTGTATTATTGACAGCTCGAGGTCTGCGAAGAGATTGATAATGAGCGGTGGGCAAAGGCCTTCCAACGATTTGCTACAGAACCTGTTCACTTTGTCAGGAAGCAGTTACTAGTCTTCCTGAAATAGGATTACTTTGAGTACCCTACCTACGGACTCAATGTATGTTGAAAAATTGCGTGCCTGTTGAGTATATATGTGCATTGACGCCGAATGAATCTTCTTAGCTGGTCGTTTTCAATCCGGTCATAATTCCCTTAAAAAAAGGGGGGGTGGGGGAGCTGCGGCGGACCCTTCATAGAGTCTTAAATACTCAAAGACCCACTTGAGCAGCGTTTGATAAGAAATCTGCCTTATGCTGATCTGTATCGTCTCCTTTGTGGTTGATGAGGAACCTTGCCCGGCAGATTTGGTAAAGAAGATTGAGGATCAAAAACGATGGAAGAAGTTGGGGTTCAAGGATCCGAAGGTTGATGTACACGAAAACAAAATCACGTATGAAGCCATTGCTGGCTTCCTGCAGAGGCTCCGAAGGGAGGAGCCGGAAACGCTAGCAGACAGTGGATAACTAGGTTAATAATATAATGTGGCCGAAGGCTGAATCTTCTTAGCCACCAGCGACTACAATTCAACTATAACAGCAACGTTTCCAAACCTTTGTAGGAGCGCAACCCTGGAAACCGAATACGACTTCAGAATTTGACGCCCAGGCCCGTTTTCTCCAACATAGTCACTCCAACGACCGGATGTCCGATGGACTCCATGCCAAACGCATTGATATGTTGCCGAATAGTTTGTTCAAACATGCTCGAACTGAGTTCATCCTAAAGCTGTGGTGGCGGGAAAGAGCCGGGCCGTTACATTGTTTAATTTGACCTCATACGAAGGCGGCCCCAAATAGATATCAAGCAGCCTTTCGGTGCTCGAACTTGATATGAGCAGAAAGGCATCAAGTCTTTTCCATGACACTAGACGAGCTCATACATGTTGTGGATAGGCTACAATATATTGACAGGACAGACATGCAAAAGAATCTTAGAAAACGACAGGGAACTTCGAATATGTGAGCAGAAATACTACAGTGAGAAAATATGAAGGGCTCATTTGCGGTGATGAGAGCGAAGCAATTGGATATTATCTTGATACATGCGGATACATGCGCCCGCTTGGGTAATGAGTTCGAGTACTGGGGTCCCCTGATACTGTACCTGGGTATGTATGGAAGTCCACGACCGTTTTGGGTAGCCGTGGATAGTGAGTGGCCGCGGAGAAAGCATCCATCCCAATTGAGCCCCTCAGCAAATAGCTGCTTTGATGGTTTGACTCGGATCATTTAGCAAATTCAACCCACGAATCGCAAGTTCAGGTGGTTCGGTGAATGATCCTCTTAGTCTGTTAGTTGGAGCCCGTCAGATCGGACGACCAAAGATTCTTCTTTGGGATGGCTGAGTCTGTGAACACTACTTGGACCAGAATGGAATAGTACGGACGTACAACGCATGAGTCTAATTTGCTCTCCCCATTTCACACCAGCCCTTTCTTTGTTCACAATATCTTGGCAAGCCCACCCTACACGTCTGAGCCGAGTGGAGGATGCACATATTAATAACACAAAGTGCGGGTCGCCCATCTGACCGTTTGGGAAGATGTCGGAGAGGTAAGGCTCTGTAGATCCTTCCCCTGCAACAAGTCAGAACCAAAGGATTGCTACCACTCACACCACTTGACCCGGACAGTTTCAGGGGGTGGGAGGGTGCTTCTCGTCGGAACCAATACAAGCGAAAGGACTACCAGGCGCTGCCCGTCTCGACTTGGTGAATACTTACTCAACCAGGCAGCGCTGACGCCCACTACCGCCGTCTTGTTGCCAGGGGGGGAAGTAAGACAAGCCACGCGTTGGGCACGTCCACGGCAAGTGGGGAGCACGCATACCCGAGCAACCACAGTTGGCTCTTCAGCCTCCCTATTCGCAGCAAGGCACAGACCAGCGCTAACTAAGTAGCCATCATAGTGGGAGCCTTAGCGGCTGCGCCGTCGCGGCTTTGGTCGAGTTTTCAGCCTCAGAACCTCAAGCCTGGGTCGCTCGGGTCTGGACCTTGATCCCCCCCCCCAGCCCTTTGGGCCCCGGCTGTCTGGATAGCGCCTGCGCCACGTTGTTGAAATCGACCAGGACAGAGAAGTATCACCTTTGCCCAGACTCCTTAGGGCCTCGCTCGAGCGAGCAAAAACCTCTGGCAGAGAAGACGAGGCCATCAGACGTGGGTGTGCTTGGAATGCTGGTATCTTCGATGGTTCGTGACTTGAAAGCCGCGAGAAACGACTCATACTTTTGGGATAACACGTAACATGCTGCGGGCATGCATGTGAAATCGCCAACTGCCGATCGGTTCGCGCGCCAGACGCGCAAGCACAAGCATCACGACTCCAGCCAGAGGCGGGAGAGCGACAACCTTATCTGTGCACGGAGCGGGGAAACTGTGCCACAAACCCCCCCCCCATCTACGCGCTCTACTCGCCCGCAGGCGCTATTCAGACTAGCACATGAGACCGAGGCCGCCTGGGTGGGAGCCACTCGCAGGTACCGCCACATGTGCACGATCCAGGGGCGAGATGCAGGTTCGGTGTCAGCCACGGCCGGCCGGCCTGGCCCAGGACCAAGGAGAGCTAACCACTTGACGCCGCATGATGGTCATCTCGACAAGCGGCGTACAGATCACACGTCCAAGGCTGATTAGCATAATTTATGTGCGGGCCCCTATGCGGCTGGTCTGGACCCACAGCCCGCCACACGGTCAAAGCCGCACATTCAAGGCGGATGCGACCTCGTGGGCATCACCCTGCTCTGGTGTATTCCCCCTGTCATCCCGGTGCTACGCTGGCTGGCTGACATGTGTCGATATATGTAGGCCCTTCTGCCACTGCCGCGTTCCACAGCCCGGCTGCCTTGCCGTGTTTATTATATCGCTCCTTGTTCAGGTTGAAGATATACTCGGTAAAGCCCTGAGATCACCATCAATCACCATGGCACAGCCCACATCCTCGACGAACCTGGTCCTCATCACAGGCGCCACAGGCCATGTGGGCTTCAGAACCCTTGTCCATGCCCTCCGGAGCGGTCTTGATGTCCGCGTCGCGGTGAGATCAGAGGCCAAGGCAAATGGACTGATGAGCCGGCTGTCATTGAAAGTAAGCAGCAGGCAGCGCCAGAGAATCGCCTTCACTATTGTACCCGACATCACGGCAGAAGGAGCCTACGATGCTGCCATGGACGGCGTGACCCAAGTCATCCATGTTGCGTCGCCCTTGGTGACAGGGTCTCAACAGCCACCAATCGGCAGCCAGCTGGCCGACGACTACTTCATCGGGCCTGCAGTGCGCGGCACGAGGAGCCTGCTCGAGGCAGCACAAAGCTGTGGCACCGTCAGGAGGGTCGTCATCACCTCGTCCATCGTCGCCCTCATCCCGGTGGCCCAGATGGAAGGCACCGAGCCGCGGCCCAAGGGCTCCCCGGTAAAGCCCTCGGACCGCGTCCCCTTCACGTCGGGGCCGTACCACTCCGAGTTCGCGGCGTACGCCAACTCCAAGATCGCAGCCCTCCATGCGGCCGAGGCGTGGTGCGAGGCGGTGCGGCCCGCCTTCGACGTCGTCTACCTGCACCCGTCCTTCGTCCTGGGCCGCAACGACATGGCCGCGTCGACGACGGGGTGCATGAAGGGCACCAACGCCATGGTCCTGGCCATGCTCCTGGGCAAGCGGTTCGGCCCGTTTGCGGGCGCGACGGTGCACGTCGATGATGTTGCGAGATGCCACGTCGCCGCCGCAGTCGACACGGCCAGCGTCCCCGGCAATGAGAGCTACATCCTCAGCCAGCAGTCGAGGTGGAACGATGCCAAGGGGCTTGCGGTCGCTGCGTTCCCCGCTGCGGACCGGAGGAGGCTGCTGGTCAAGACTGGCAATGTCGACACCACAGAGATCGAGATTGACGCGAGCCTGGCTGAGGATACTTTTGGCCTCGCGTTCAAATCCTTTGGCGAGCAGGTCCAGAGTCTTGTGGGCCAGTTCCTGGAGCTGAAGACCAACGCCGGCCAGGGCGGGCGGAAACGGCTGCCACCGGGAAGGGGGAGGAAAAGTAACATGGCTGTGCACGCAACACAGGGCCCGATTGATATCCGCAGCGTCCGGTCGACGTCTATTGCTGTGTAAGCTGCAGCTGGGCCGGTCGGTTGCTCGTCGCAGGGCGACACAAAGCATTAGATGGATCCGTCTTTGAGTCGAACGATACCTAGGTATGCATGGAAGGAGTCTCACGGAAAAAATACCCAGCGGTTCAATGATAGAAAAATGACAACATATTCTGCTCAGTTCTAGACTGCATTGGCTTAGGAAACCTGCTGCAATCTTGATGGTATTATTAAACCGTATGCTTTGTAGTTACGGACTCTTGCGTGCAGAGAAAACTCGTGTGCTATATTCAAGTTCTGGTGTGTTCATCACTCTTCGCTCGCTCCACTTGCATCAATTTCCTCGCACTGGCATTACTTAAGCTGGGTATTTACAAACACTACAGATGATCTGCGCTGTCAAGAAATTCTCGCTCGGCAAAGCGGCGCAGCTTCTCCTTCAGGTTCTAGATCTGACCTGCTGGCTCAGTGACTTACCGAGTGAGCCAGGCCCCTTGTCGCCTGTGGCGATATCCGTTGGTCAATGTTCTCGCCAAATTGTCATGGGGCCTGTACTTTACCGTACACTGCACGCGAGAGTGGGACCTGGCCGGAACGGTTCGATGGGGGTAAACATTTCAAGTCAGAGTGGACTGGCCACATATTTCAATGACTGTCCTCCCTCCCGCGCGTTGTCGTTCACGAGCGTTCCGAGAAAACCCCCCCTCCAGATCCCCGCCGCCCAAGATCACGCCGACTGATCTGGCTGTAGGCAATAGCGGTCGGAATTACAACATCAAGATGACCGTCGCACCTTTCGTGCTCCGTTCGGGTTACATCGAGTTGGCCAAGGTGGTCCACTCTGTCTGTGGATCACTGACAACGGTTTTCCTTTTCACAAGACTCTGGGCTAGGGCGCAGTACTACCGTGGTCTATGGCGGGATGATTATATCCGTAAGGTTTGCCTCTGTTTGGCCTCGCCCATCCACAACCCGGGACTACAGCAGGCCGTACATGCCGCTCGTCTCGCTAATCACTGCTGTCAACAGTAATTGCAGCCTGGGCCTTCCTGTTGATGTCCAACGGCTTTGGCGCAGCCGGGCCCGCTTATGGCTTCAACGTCCTCAACGGGAGCCCCCACGGCCAGGCCATCCACTTCACCGCAGTCAGCTTCATGTACGGCGCGATCGCCCTGAGCAAGACGGCATTCGCCGTTACCCTGCTCCGGTTGACCTCTGGGTGGCGGAGCAAGGGCCTCCTGTGGGTGGTCATGGTGCTGACCAATTCATTCGACGTCGCCCTCTTCATCCTGACGTGGCTGGATATATGCGACACACGGTTCGACCTTTCTCACATACCCGGCCGGTGTATCCCGATGTCGGTCGCAACCTGGCTCCATCTCGGCGGCACACTCAACTCCTTGGTCTGCGATATCGTCCTGACTTGTTATCCGTGGTGGATCATCAGTCAGGTCGCATACATCCCGCCACGTGAGAAGTGGGGAGTGGCTGGGTCCATGGGACTCGTCGGCCTTGCCATACTGGTGGAGATAGCCAAGATAATCATATTCAGCATGATCCCCTATGACCTACATGGAGAGGTGGACTACACCTGTAAGCCCCGGGACGCTTTCCTTGGCCTGTCCATGCCCAACATCGACTGACCGTCCACAGATGGGGTCGTAGCAGTGTGCTGTTTCCATCAGGCCGAGGCTGCTGTCTTCATAATCGCCCAGACGATCCCCGTGATCCGTGTCATGCTCCAATCGGAAGATACTTCATACAGATCTGCTGCATCGAGCAGGGCGGCGTCGACCAGGTCAGAGACACGGAAACGAGCCGTGCCCGGTGAGGCCACCCAGCCGGTCGAGCTCGTGCAGCTGCCCAGCGGGCGAATTGTCCCTGCGGACTCTGAGGAAGGCCGGGCCTCCCGGGGTCAAGAAAACACGAGAGCCAAGAGTTCTCAGACAGTTCAGACACCTGATGCCATCGTGGCCTCCCCGCCGCAGCAGGAGATGAGACAAAGCCATCCTAGAAGCGATGACGAAGCCCACAGGATCTGGGAAGAGATGGGCTTGTCAAGGAGAGCTTGGTCAAAATCACCGTCGCCACCGCCGGGGGATGCGCGTAGGGCATAATTAGGCAGCAGTGCGCCAGTGGCTACGGCGGATAGTCGTTCAGAGTCTGCGTCGTCAGGACTTACGAGCCAGGCCACCCAGGTAAACCAGCTCCAAGGCAACTTGCAGTCCACCGTAGCGTGGGTGTGTGTGCTATCTCAAGACAGTTTTATGGGCCCGACATTTTTTATACTTGGGCAGGTTTCATTGTCCCATGGGAACTATAAACACTTGGATAGAGCTGGAAGGCCATCGTAAGCGTCACGAATCACAAGAACTGCCAGTGGTCTAGCCAACTATCTCTGGGGTGACTCCAGGGTAATAGACTCGGATATGAATCAACTGGGTACGGTAACAGGTTGACATCATTCAAGGTTCCTGTGATGCAGCGGCTTCGATGTATATCCAATTGCTTCCCACCTAGCACATATTGTCATTAAACGTTGCTAAGATTGAAAAGGCGTTTACTCCACCGTCGGGTAATATGAGGGATCCAGGCCTACGAGTGACTCAGCGCATATACCTGATTACCTCCTCTTGAACCACAAGCATCCGACAACCGCCAAAGAGCTTGCGGCCTAGCCTATCTGCGTCTTCTCATCTCCATCACGACATCTCCGCGACTTTGAGTAGCTGCGCAACACACGGCGTATATTGACTTTGCCTTGCCACAGTTCACCCGCAACTGTTGCTGTCGGCACCCTCTGCAGGCGGCGCCACAATAACCCACGTCACGGCAATGATTCTAGCCACCACCGTTGTCAACACCGCCCTGCCGTAAACTCTGTGATTGGGGCCCCAGCGGCCGATTCTGGGTCCCTGCCTGGACCCTAGTGGCGGATTACCTGCCTGAGAAGACTGCTGATGATTAGTTTTCAGCGAAGGGGAAGGCAGGCCCCCGACAGTTCTGGGAGGTTTAGTCTTGCGCCCGGAGGAGGCTTTGCATCAGTAGGTAATGCATTGTTTGATTTTTGTGGCTTCCCGGGCCCTTGCACAGGGAGCGCAATTGATCAGGTAGACCTAATCAGTGCCCCGCGCCGATGGTCTCATGCAGGTGTGCCTGCTTTATCGGCCTGGTCACACAGGGCACCGGATTGCACGACATAGGATGATGCCACATGAGAATGTGCTAGCGAGGCAGGATGATGAAATAGTAGCACGAGGCAGATAATGTGCTGGTAGCACGGTGCCGCCATGTGAGTCATGATCGTATGACTGAGTGGCCGACTCTGTGCCTTGCGAGACATGTCAGTCGGGAAACCCAAGAGTCTTGTCGGAGTGAGTGGTTTTATTGCGACAGCCCAGCCGGGGGGGGGGGAGGAGGGGTTGTCGACGGCTGGGCTGCAGTGACGGCAAGCAGTTGAGCCCGGCACGGGCACACGCACAGGGCGGGACAACGGACACTGCGTTCGTCTCACAGCAACAGGGCCCCAGCATCAGGGCCCCAGCATCTCCACCGTGACACGGTCGCTGGCTGCAGCACGCATGCGAAAATCCGATGCATTTTTGACTTCTCCATCCTTCATCCCCATACAATAACCATCAGGACCCCCCCCCCGCGTCTCGGACGAAGAGAGGCGGGTGAACAAGCCACAGCAGTGACAAGCATCACAGCACCAAGCATCACAGCACCCCAGCTCAGCCCAGCAAAGCAAAGCAAAGCAGAGCCGTCGAGCCCGGGTCCGTCCTATGCGGAGCCCGTGAGTGAGCGACCGGCACATGTCCAACGGAGCTTCGAGCCCCCTGGACGGGAGCAGTGACGGCGGCGACGTGGACATGGACACCGACACCCTCGTCGACGGCTGCGAAGACGAGGCCACGCCGCGCCCCGAGCCCGTCAACGAGGATGCGCCCGTCAACATCATGCCGCTGCTGTCGAGGCGGCAGCCCAAGGCAGAGCAGCACGACGTGTGCATCATCGGCGCCGGGCCAGCGGGCCTCATGCTCGGGTATGGAGAACCACCACCACCACCACCACCACCACTGCCCTGTCTCGCCCAGGTTGCCTTGTTCCATCCCGGCACTCAAGACCACACCCCCTCGGCCACGACAGGCCCCGTGTGCCATCCGTACCCAAGTACCTACCTGTATCCCCGTATATGCTGACTGACATGCACAACAAGCCTGGTCCTCGCGCGCTTCGGCATCAGGCCTCTGATCCTCGACGAGCGCGCCGACCAGACCCCGGCCGGCCGCGCAGACGGCCTCCAGCCCAAGACCATCGAGACGCTGCGCATGCTGGGCCTGGCCGACACCCTGCTCCAGCAGGGCATCAGGATCTACGACATCGCCCTGTGGCAGTCGCTGTCCTCGTCCGGCCGGCCCGAGCTCCGCCGCGTGGGGCGCGAGGTGCACTACCCGGCCTTCATCGTCGACCTGTGCGACCCCTTCGTCCTCATCGGCCACCAGGGCATGGTCGAGAAGGCCTTCGTCGAGGACCTCGCCCGGCGCGGCATCGGCGTGCGCCGGTGCCACCAGCTCGACTCGGTCAGCGTCAAGGACGACGGGGCCATGGAGGTCCGGAGCCAGTTCAACGTCACGCGCGACCTGCGGGCCTTCGACACCACCTACCTCGTCGGGTGCGACGGCGCGCACTCGCGCGTGCGCAAGGTCATCGTCGGGCCGTCGGACCCGGGCGCCAGGGACGACCCGGCCGACATGTCGGTCTGGGGCGTCCTGGACGGAGAGGTCGACACCAACTTCCCCGACATCTGGACAAAGTGCGTCGTCTTCTCGGACGAGTTCGGCAGCGTCCTGATCATCCCGCGGGAGCGCGACATGACCCGGCTGTACATCGAGCTGAGGCCCGACGCCGACATGGCCGGCGCCGCCAGCTCGAACCCGGCGCGGGCGCAGGCCGCCATCATGCGCCGCGCCGCCCAGATCCTCGGGTCCAACGGGCGCGGCCCGTACTGGATCAGGTGGAGGAGGGTCGAGTGGTTCGGCCAGTACCGCGTCTCGCAGCGCGTCGCGCCCAGCTTCTCGTGCCCGGTCCCCGGCTCGCCAGGAACAACACACAACACCGCAGCAAGACACAACCACACACACAGACCACGCGAACACACACCCACTCTATCGCGGGCGACGCCGCCACAACGCACTCACAACAAACAACACACACGAAGCTGAACTGCCTGGAACAACCATTTGCCGGCGGCTGCGAGCCTCCGTCGCCCGAGTCGAACTCGCTCCGAGCGCCAGAAAGATCTGCTCCGCGACGCTGGGGGCCTTCGGACTTCAACACGCCCCAGGAGGAGTCCAGCAGGGCAAACCCCGCCCGCTGGCCCCACAACTTCCCAGGAACGTTGGCGCTCATCCTCTGGGTAGGTGCGAGTACACACAAACAATCCAGCCCGAGGCTACGAATCTCTACAGCACCAAGCACCCACCACCACCACCACCACCCCACACAACAATGCACACAACAGACGTTCGCGATGGCTTGCCCAGGGCTGCCGCAGCTGGGCGCGCGCCCGGGGTGCACGCTGCCGCCGGGCAAGGTGTCGCGGTACATCGACGCCAACCCGGTACAAAAACACACACACACACAAAGGCAGTTCAGGCTCTACTTCTTCATACCGGACGTCCTGTCCGCGCGCGCCGCGGCCTTCCTCGCGTCGCTCTGCGGCGCCATCGCCGAGCCCGACAGCCTCATAAGACACAACAACACAAAGAGCAAACAAAGAAACGGACGGACATTTCACCCGGCCAGAGCGTACTCGCAGTCCAGCCAGCCGTGCTATCCTTGCAACCACCATCAGTAAGTCTACACGCGCATACACAACAACACAACACATACCAGTCGCCTCCTAATGTTACCCCAACCCAACGACCCAATGACGGAAAAAATAAACACGCGCAGCATCGACATCAGCGCACTCTTTTTCGAAACTCATACCTCCACGCCACACACAACAATTCACACAATCGAATGACATGCCACCTCGGACACGCGCGGCCTACCACACAAACCGAGAATACCCTGGCGCCCCGCCTGCAACGGACACAACGTACACAACCACAAAAGCCCGCCGCTGGAAACATGGGCCCCTGCCGGCAGAGCCATCGACAGGCCGGCGAGGCGCGAGGTGCTGACGCCCTATTAGACGGCCTTCCTGCAGTCCTGATTTTGATTAACACACATAAACAAATAGAGAAGAGAGGAGCGACACACAGTTGGCCCGCGATGTGCATGGATCGGTTTGCAGGCCACAACAAACACACAAAACAAACAAACAACCGAAGCTCCGCTTCCAGTACAGAGTACGCGGGATGCAGAGAGCAATCGCGAAGCTGCCAAGAGGGATCCCGCAGACCCAGCTGGCCCTGATTTCGACGAGCATTATATGAATATGATAAAGACTTAAATGGGTCTAGCTATGGAAATGCTCAGCTGA
>NQMI01000041.1:0-230599 GCA_002270565.1 Stenocarpella maydis
AAAAAAAAAAAAAAAAAAAAAAAAAAAAAAAAAAGAACCAGCCGTGGCCGCTTCCCCAGCTCCGCAGATCCCACCGCACACTTTACATAGCATCTCTAGTGTACCACTCTCACAACCTACCTAGGTACACTAGCCAGAACTGCCAGAACTGCCAGAACTGCCAGAACTGCCTGACTAGCTGACTAGCTCGGTACCAGCCCTGGCTGCCACACTACTACCCAAGTAGGTATGTGCACTAGCAGACCACACGGGAGGACATCAGCGACTGCGGTATGGAGTACTGACGACTCAGTACTGCACTGGCTGACTGGCTTTTACCGACGTGAAGAGGACGCGGAAGAAAAGACAAACAAACAAACAAACAGCGAGTCTTTGCCGTTCCTCTCCTGGCTCAAATTCAAACTGATCTCTGCAGTAGCCAACCACCAGAACCCCCCCGTCTTTCTTATCCTTGCTCTTGCTTTTGCCTCGTCTCTCTTCTGCTCGACCCGTCGTGGCAACCTCCGCTGCACGCTCGCACCAGCGAATGCTCATCGACAAGACTCGCAGATCATGACGCAAGGCTGACATCGGCGGCAAAACGGCCAAGTTGCACGGCTCCCGCATGGAAAAACCCGACCTTTCTGCTATGGCATTCTGTTTCTGGTCTGACAATTCCATGGTACCGGTGGTCGACAAAAGTAGTGCCCGCCAGACGCTGGTCTAGACCGCCGGCTGACTGGTTCTGCTGGTCGGCGAGGCTGCCAGGATCGGTAAGTTTTCTCGCATCCCGACACATCGAGATCTTATGAGCGGCATCTCTGGACCCAAAAGTCCAAACTGCAACACGGCCATCGCTGCTTGTCGACCCGCCGCGACAGGCGACCGCCTCGCAGACCGAACTGGCGGATGTGCGAGCATCCCAGAGATGTGCATGGCTGGCACCGCCGCCTCTTACTCTTTTACTCCGCCGGTTGCTTTTCTCCTGCACCTAGTCCCGGCACCTACTCTAGCTGCCTGGGTGTTTATTATTGCATCTTTGCATGCGCGTGCATGCACGCACGCCTGCCTGCTCTGCAGGCTGGAATGGACTGTGTCTCGAATGACCCCTTTTTGGCGAATAAGTAACTGAAAGCGTGGGGGAGGGAGCAGTGTGGGCAACGTCGCAGCCACCCCCTGTCTCGATCCGAGTCTTGAAATTCCGCGTTTCCGCTCTTCACCGCGTGATGAATCGGCAATATCGTATACGCGGTACCTAGGTGTGGACAATGCTGGCTCGGGTCTCGGATATTCTGCCTCTATGCACGGGTGGGCGCCACCACCCCGGAGCACCTGTTGCCTTTCTGATCGAGTACTGCACATCCCGCTGCACATAGAGGAGAACAGAAAAATGAAGCAATGCGGCTGACGAAAGATCGTCCTGGAGCTGCGAGGGTGTTCTGCTGCCGGTGGCGAGCTGCCACTCACTCCGCCTCGGCTGCCCGTCTTCCATGTCGTCGAACGAGGCCAACTTGTCAGGTACCCTTTCTTAGCCGCAACATACTACGTACCTTATCTGACCAGCCCACGAGTATGCACACAATTAGTGTCGTGCTAGACCGTGGGCTGCACCTATCCGGGCTAGCACAGGGATATCTAGATCCACGATCGCCTCAATAGACTCGATGCCCGTCCAGAGGTGCTTGTTGGGGTCAAACGTGCCTCCAAATCGCCTGTTTCTACACTCATCGAAAACCCCTCGTCGCGAGTAATATGCTGGAGCAAGATATACTGTACGCCCGTACAGCACATGCCGCGTGCCCATACACAGTTCGTCTCGCCAGGCCGCGCGAGCCCTACCTGCCATAGTACGGTACGGACTTACACCACTGCGCCTCTCAGCAGTCACCGTCCTCCACCACATCAAGGCCTCCAGCAAACCCATCCTCGGCGCAGACCACCAGGCATCGGTTGTATTCCACAGGGCTCCCACGTCATTTGCAAAAATAGCCATGGTCGATTCGTCGACTCGGGCCACGATTCGCATCCCGCCCATCCCTCCATCAGCGAATTCGGCATTGTCATCCCCATGCTTCCTAGAAGGCCCTCCGTATGGCGTTGCGGGCGGATCGAGATCTGACCGACTGCAGGCACACCATGTTGTTCTTAGCCCCCCTCCCAGACCTGGGGGTCTCGGCAATGTACTGGAAACATCACGCACCCAGTACGCGGGAAACACTACAGGGCTGCCGGACCCTCTCGTTAACAACCGTTGCTGGGCTTCCGGGTCAGTAGACAGCAACATCAGCACGATCCATCAACTTTGCGGGTTGTCCGTTCTTGTCCAGCACATCGCATCCGACCCGAGAGGCAGGCTCCCTGACCAATTGGCCCTCCTGGCTATCTGGTGCCTCGGCTCCCTACTGTGCGAGAGTACTTGAGTTCATGGGCGCGGCGGTCTCTCCCCGAGGGAGACACCACATCTATTCGCTGCATGTCTGGCCTGTACAGCGGTGCTGCGTGTCAGTTGGCACCATGGTAGCAAGCACTGGTGGTCATTGCATCACTGGTCCTTGGAGTGGATGGAACCAGGCAGGTAACATCCGTGATATTCCAAGTAGCACTCACAAGACCGGGCGGATGGCCCTGGAAAACCGTGGGCGACAATCGATATACTGGTCATGGACTTGGTGAAATTGACGATGACGCCTCGTGTCGTCTATTCAACGACGCACGACTGCCGCACAATACGTGTGAGGCAACGGAGGCGTGCTGTGGGAAGCTATCGCTGGTACTGGCGTTGCGCAGCACGAGCCTGGCGGCACGGATGTCTCACAGCCGTCCTGCATGACCGGTCGTTGCGACCTGTTGCTATCGATGCCCCAGAGCCAACCGGGAGACGCGGTAGCGGTACTTGCTCCGGTTCTAGACGGTCTTTTTTTTTTTTTTTTTTGGTCCCCCGTCTCTTGGCCCCCGCCATCCCGTTCTTTGAAGAAGGCAACTGAGCCAACTAGTAGTATCACTGATGTTCAGCCGGGCAAGACTGCAGAGACGTGCCTCTCGTCCGTGGATTGTCGAGACGTACTTCTTAAAGAGGTCAAGCGTCGTCGGGTCAAAGTACCTCTGACATAATAGTACTTGGGACCCAGTTTTCTGTCTAAGATCGCGATGCGCTGCTCTTGTCTCTGCGCACATCCAGACACCCGAGGACTTGGGCCTTGGGCATTTTTCTGGTTTGCCTTTCCGTCTGGGATCAGGTATTGCCAAGGTCGACATTATGACATGCTGCTCTCGCCGCGTGGGAGACTCTTCTGACGATTTCTATCTGCTGGGTTCATGGCTGTCCTTGTCTGTCCCTGCCCGGCCTGCCCCAGCCCGACCAGTCAACGCACTCTAGTGTGGCTATCAGCCCCCCCTCTCCCGTGTTTTCAACGTTGGGAGGTCTCCGTACCTGACTCTGTATCTCGTTTTTTTTTTTACCTTCGGTAGGTCCTCCGGCACCAACGACAGGTGACCCACGAGGTGCCTGCCTTACACCGTCTGTGCAGACTGCCCTGTCCTTTTTACCACCACGACCGCGCCCCCGGCCTGGCTCGCTCGCTCGCTCAACGTGCTACGTCGTTATTATGTTCCCAGACTACTCGACAGTCCGGCCATCCTCCAAGTGCAGCAACATTCCCGCCCACGGCATCTCGATCCGGGAGCCTCCTCTCGTCCCTCGTGCCACTTTCTCTGGGATCGCGTGCAAAGGAACACCCTTCCTTGTTAGAATTGGCCATACGCAGGCAGGCTCGCCGGAACTAATCAACGGGAAAGCCATTTTCGATGTACTGTGTATGTGACCTAGTAGCACCTTACCCATATCCTGGGGCACGCCTGAAGGTTTCCCGTCTTGTGCCACACCTTCTGTCATCGAGATCCTCGACATCGGCCCACTCTAATTAGTGTGTCATATGCCGTGAGCCCCCATGTTCAGCCCTTCTAATATTCTGACCAGGAACCATACTTCCCCATACAGCTTGCAACTCTTCCTCCTAACACCGCCCCCCCCCCCCCACCAGGCCACCACCTACTCCTGCGGAAGACAACTGAGCACCCGGGACCATATTCAACCTCAGTATCTGGCCCAACTCTTGAGACAACACGACCGCTCCCGACGACGAGAGCGGCCTTCTCTCGTGACTCGACCGAGCTGCTTGCCCGGCTGCCACGCATAGTAGCGCCTACGAACAGGAGCTGACGCGCCCACCGTGCACCCACCCCAGAACCACCCACCCGTTGCGACATCAGACTACCCGGCAGTCCAAGGCAGGGAATATTCAAACAAGGGCCTCTCACCAACACGCCTTTTGCTCCCTCCTCACCCGCGTCGCATGTCCCTCGAACCTCGGGCGACCGTTCTATCTACTCTTGGACCTTTTGCGTGGACAGACAGCACCGCCCCACGAGGCTTTGATCGTGTCCCAATACCTTCTATGCCGAGACGGTAATCCATAGTCTGCATGTCGCCGAATTTGCAAGAGGTGTTCGGGGAGCTGGGCATCTCGCAATACCTCGATGTCTTTCTCGACCAGGGCTTTGACACATGGGAAACGATCCTCGACATTACCGAGTCGGACTTGTGAGTGGCAGCATACGGATGGGGTAGACCCGGGTGTTGTGCGACCTATCTAATGTTCGCCATGGCCAACAGGGACGCGTTGGGAGTAAAACTTGGACATCGAAGGGTAAGCTGGAGACCTGCCTTGTTGTTAGTCTGGATTATGGATAATATTGACCAAGTACGGTAGAAACTACAAAGAAGAATCGCCAACGCCAGAGGTGTAGCGCCCGATGTGGCATTGGCCTCACCGACGAGGTCGAGTGTCGAAGAGACCCGCACCTGCGCCGAGGTGCAGAAGCCGGAGATACCGTCACTGTCATCCGAGAACTCTCGGGAGAGTAGCAATGGAGTTGTCCAGAAGAGAAAATACCGGCGGCATCCCAAGGTACATTGTCCGAGTTGAACGCCGTGGTGGCCGCACTGGTAACCACGGTGTGACGCGCCCCCTTTGCCCTCTCTCATACATGATCATAAATATTCGTCGACAAATGCGATGGACGAAATAGCCAACTGACAGTTTTACTCATAGCCGGACGAAAATGCTCCAGAACGGGCGCCTTCAGCATACGTTTTATTCTCTAATAGTAAGTTTTTGTCCAGCTGCACGCACTCTCCGCCTTGTTTACCAGGCCCTTTCTTTGGTCACGTATCAAGCTCAAGCAGCACTGCTCTTTGGTGTATATTGTCGACCGCCCATACGCAACAAGGTGTTGAGTCCTGTGTGTTTGGGGGACACAGATGTTAAACATCATACAAGCGCAGATCTGACCGGGACTAATCGTGTCTCGTATTCACAGAGATGAGAGAAGATCTCAAGGGCCAAAACCTGACGTTCACTGAGATTGCTAAACTGGTTGGCGAGAACTGGCAGGCTCTGACCCAGGCCGAAAAGGAACCATACGAGAGGGAGGCCCAAGCAGCCAAGGAGAAGTACAACCGAGACCTCGCCGAGTACAAGAAAACCGCCAACTACAAAAAGTACCTTCAGTATCTCCAGGAATTCAAAGCCAAACACGCCAATCACCCCCAAGGTGAGTCAGTTTGGTGTCGATTGACCAGTCTAGCTGCTTCTCAACCGAGTCTTCACCTGACGGGATTTTCTTAGACAAAGAAGTCTCCAAAAGACTGAGGCTGTCCGACCCAAGTATCGGGGAATCAACGGCCATCAACGGTTACTCGGGTCGACATGTGAGGGCGGGGAGCATTGGGGATCACAGCGGCGAACCGCCAGCCAGGCGGCAGAGGATTGGGTCGATTGTTTCTAATGGCGATTCGTATTACGCACCTTCGGTTGCCTCGGTCTCTCAACGTACGCCAGGTGAGGAATCGGTCCTGACCTCACCAGCCGCCAGCTACTTCGACCGCCGCTTCGACCGCCGACTAGAGCAGTCGCCCGGTATCACGGGAAGCCCCAGGGACAGCTCGGCGCAGGCACCGGCCCCGCCCCGACGCGAACCTGCGTATGTTGATGGTTCTCGTGCCGATGCCCCGGCGGCGTCCCGTAGCCTGCCCCCGTTGTCAGACGTGTTCGAAAACCGGCCCATGCTGAACGGTACCGCCCGCCACAGCGACACTTCTGTGCAAAGCATGGGGCTACTGCCGAGGGGCCTTCAGACCGCCAGCCCGGCAAACACACCAAGCCTAAGCGGCAGTGATTCGCGGCCGCCGTCTCTGAAGAAGGAGCAATCATCTGCTGGCAGCATGTCCTCAGCAAGCTCAGCATACAGCAGCTTCCCGCGGACTCCCATCGAGGGACCACTCCCAATACACGCGCTCCTGTCCGGTGGGAAGCAAGCCCCCCCTTACGAAGGTCCCTTTGCGGCGAATCCGGCCATTCAGGGTCGGTCCATGTCACCCGACGACAGGCCCGCTATTTATCCACTGGAGCGGGCTCCGAGTGACCCGTCTCCGGCCAACCACCCTCTGCCACATATAAATGGTTTGTTCGAGTCACGCCCACATCCTGCCTATGAATACGGTCAGGCTGACCGCATTCATATAGGCTACCTCAAGGGGCACGGTCCCGGCCCAAGTCAGAATCATGCCGCCGTCAGCCGCCTCCCTTACTCCTCAGCATATAATGAGTCAAGGCTCGCACCGGTATCCACTCCGGTGCCGCCACCGGCAGCGCCAGCAGCAGCACTGCCAGTCCCACGCCCAAACATTAAGAGTGAACCCGGAATGGACGGCATCAGTGCGCTCCTTCAAGCGGATAAGATAGTCGACCGCAGATCGGGGTGACCGAATGACGAAGGGCCTAGTATAAGATGAAGCTCAGCCTCATAACGGCCTGGACCTACAGTGGTTGAGACACCACTGACCTTGTCGACGGAGCTCTTGATGGCCGTTCATTCTGAAGGCTGCATCTGCGCGCATATCTGCCACAGTTCATCACCGTGCAGCCCGGCTGGCGACTTTCCGCCCATGCTGCTGCCATGCAGAAAGATCACTTTTCTCGGACGCTATTGGCGGGTGCGTTCCACGGCTTGGGGAGCGGCCATGCTGGAAGGCAAGGACACAATACGAAAGGAAGAGAGAGTACGGGGATGTGTTTTATTGCGCCGGCGTTTGTTGGATCCGAATCCAAGTTTGGGATCTTGTTTCAAGGCCGCAATGTGGGGAACTGAAGACTGGAGGGAAATATCGAACCCCGGCGACTTGGACCGTGGAGCTACTTTCCTCCACCTGGAACGTACAGAGATCCAGCCCTCGCAGGCCGCTTCCGATCGGGCGCCATTGCATTCGACGAGGGAAAACGGTCGCCACCGAGGGATCGGAAAGCTGCGCGGAACAATCTCGCAGTCATACGTGTGCGCAAGATGGAGCTGCAGGACGGGAAACAGCCACGAGATGTGTCCGTCTCACTGTGCGATTGTTGTGTCCACGTGGGGGACCAGGGCCCGTGGGTGGATTTGGAAAGCTGGTGTGCGGAGGCGAGAAGTGCGCGCGCCGTGAGCACGGCATACATGTATACCCAAGTTAGCATCGGTGGCCTGGCCTATGAGCACTGCTGAAGAAGAACCAATGCTCGCTGGGTTCAACGATCTTATTTGTGGATTACTCTAGTGCGTCCTTGATGAGGCATTCGGCCGGATGGCGAGTCGAATGTGTGACTGGTGATAGTAAATCACTCAATCGTCCGATTGAATGATCGTGCGCATCCGCAGTTCGTCTCGATGGTCGTGCATGTGATAAGATATAGACTCGTCGGTACGGGCCGGTGTTACCCAAGGTTTTGTCGCAGCCCAGACCGAACCGTGAAGATCCGGATCGGCGGCCCAGACAAATCACCAAGGCACGCATGTCTGAAGACCATAGTACGTGCTCATGCAGTCGGACTCGTCTGCAGTGCGTGCGCTGCGTGTGCTGTGTGCAGTGCGATCGCCTTCTTTCCTACACCACTACTGACGGTGATTGGCTTTGTTTTGGTCGTCAAGACGCCCAAAATAATTGGTCGGCCAGCCAACAAATCCTGTCTGGAGTCGTCATCCGGGATTAGCGCCGCAGGCCTGCAGGAGATTGGGCCTACCACAATAGACCACTTGTGCAGGCTTGTGCCGCGGAGAAGGGCAGGCAAGAAGCAGGCAGGCAGACAAACCGATTGCCCAGCCCCCCCCTCTCTCTCCCGCCTCCCCAGCGTCACATCATCATGTACGACTACCATTCGCCTCGTGGACTAGTCTAACTGGAGCCCAAGCACTGCGAGCCCAAATGCCCTGACCGCCGTCGCGCCCAAGCTCTTTCAACGTTGCGGCTGAGCTCCATTTCCTGTCCTTGTCCGTTTTGGTCTCTGCCCCATACTTCCCAGCCTTCCCCATACTAGGATGCGACCCATACACCACCCCCCCAGCTCATAAACAATTCCACCTATCTACTTACTTCAGCACTCGCATCTCGAACACCAACACGCGCAGAACCCCCGTGTCCTGTCTACAGCGCTGGCGGCTGGTAATTCGATTGATGGGAGGCATAATACGTAGACACAGATGACAGCGACCGCATAGAACCCTCCGCCCTCTCCCCTACCCCGCCACAAAGCTGTCGAGACCATGAGCGACCGCCGTCGCCGTTGGAGCCCGGAGAACTCGCGGCGCAGGCGCAAAGCCAAGCGGGACTCGAGAGAGCAGCTCGTGCTAGATGAACCTTCCATGGCGCCACCAGACCCCAGGTCCATGGCCCTCCCAACAGCAACAGAGAGCACCTTCACAAGCTCCTACTCCTACGCCTACCCCGGCGCACCCCAGAGCCAAGTGCCCTCGTCCTCGTTCCAGTATCCGTCGTCTCAGCTCCCGGACCAGCAGCCCCTTCCTGGAGGAGGCCCGGGAGGCCCAATCACCATGCGCAGCATCGACGACATGCCGTCCTCGGCACCAATGCCCATGTCAGGACCGCCCCGCGGCAAAGACCGCGAGCGCGACCGCCGGCGATCACCAAGAAGCCGCCATGGTTCCCCCTCGAGCTCCGACGCCTTCTCACTGTCGTCGTCCAGCAGCTCCTCCTACCTGGACATATCGCGGTGGTACCCGAGCTACGGCCGCTCGGGTGGCGTCCTCAACGCCTTCTTCAAGACGCCCTCGGAACACCGGCAGCGCGTGCGGCGCAGGCGGAGCCTGAAGAAAAAGAACAGGGGCATATTCGCGTTCGGGGGGAACAACTCGTCGTCCTCGAGCGTGAACTCGGACATGGCATACGGCATGGGCTTCGTGAAGAAGCCCAAGAGCCGCAACCTCAGCCCCCGCCGCGAGCGCGCGGCGACCCTGGAGAAGTTGGAGGGGAGGCCTGCGCGGACCCAGCGTCGGCAGACGGACGAGGAGATACTCGAGATCGGGCGGAAGCTGGCCAAGGTCGCGAGGGACTCGAACAGGGAGGACTTGCGCGCCATGGGTGGGAAGAGGCCATCGGGCCAATTCTCGGCCGCACAGGAAACCTGGGACAAGTACTCGCGCCATAATAGTGGCGGATATGCCGCCTCGAGCCGTGGGATCGCGCCCTCGAAACACGGCCGCCAGTCATCATCCTCGTCCTCTGACGACGAGTGGGAGTCTGCCTCTGAGGGCGAGTACAGCAGTGACGAGAGCAACTCTGGCCTTGTGTACGGAGCCGCAGTGGACCTTGGCCGGCCGTCGCCGCCCAAGTCCTCTGTGAGCAGGCACTCCACGTATATATCGGCCCGGCCACCAGAATATATCAGACCGCCGGACAGGAAATCATCCGCCGTCGACCCTAGGCTGTTCGGCCCTGTGAACTCCCTTCGTGGGCTCATCAACACGCCGTGTGGTTTCGATGACAGGAACAGCGCCTATACTGCCCCTGGCCCCGCAGAAGAGAGGTATGCAGGCTCCGCGGGCACCGCGGAGAGCGCATCGATAGAGGCAAGGCCGATGCAGACCGTCTACCCAGTTCAGACGTCTGACCCCTCGAGAGTGGATGCTGCAAGAGCCTCAGGCTCGTTGGTGTCATCACAGCCAAGTTTCTCAGCGATCTCGCGCGAGCCGTCCCACTCGTCACGTCATCCTGAGCCGCCCCCAATCCAGGCTCCTAAACCCATTGCGCCGGTCCCGACTAGCATGTACGACGAGCAGCGAATCCGCGACTCGGAGCAGAGGTCTCCACGGGAATCCCGAATCAGGCCGAGCGAGAACAAGACGTTTGCCGAGACAGCCCTGGTGGGTGCAGGCGTCGCGGCACTCGGCGCCGCGATCATTGCCGCTCGTGATAAGGGCAAGGGCAAGGAGAAAGTGAGAGAACCCGAACCGAGGCAGGACCGCCATGCGAGGTATGGCCACGACGACCACCGCGATCAGGACACGGTCGTGCAGGATTCCCGCCGGGCTAAAGAGCTCGCTCTCGAGAGGGAAATCGAGAGGCTTGAGAGAGCCCTTGCGGACCGGAACAAGGCTCGGGAACAGCGAAAACGTGATTCGAAGCGGGATAGCATGCCGGAGCTCTCTGGAAGCCGGGCAACTGATGTGGGCGCGGAACGTGATCACGAGGAGAGGCGCCGCGACCGTGACTCGAGATACACTGAACCTGATTACAGCTATGAACGGCCAGAAACAATCAGAAGGGTTAGTGAGCCTGGCGAGCGGCCAGAGGCTATTGATGACGGTCAAACCCGCCGCGCTGAACTCCCTGCCGTCCCCTCGTCGAGCGGTGTTGACGTTTTCCAGTTCCAGGTCTCGGATGATGCATTCAGAACACGAGATAGTCCGCTAAGAGCGGCGTCCCCCATAATCATCGACGTGACACCAGCACCTTCACCTCCTCTAGAAGAAGAGCGTCGGAGGAGCCGCCGGGAATCCTTTGAGGACGAGATGCGTGACGCCAAGCACATATACGACGAGTCAATGCACTCCACGGCTCCAATCTCAGCGGTCGACATGGCCGCTGCTATTGCAGCTACAGAAAGAGCTCGGCACCACGACGAGCCCGAGCGCGGCCGGACGCTGACCAAGACACAAGATATGGTCCAAGAACAAGCCAACGCCTATTACCACGCCCGCAGAATGGCCGAGCGGGAGGTCAGCTCCCGCAGCCGCAGCAAGTCGGACGAGCGCTCTATCATCGGGAAGTATGGCAAGGACAGGGACGAGTCCCAAGGCGCCGAAATTGTCCGCATCGTCACACCGCCGGAGATGAAGCAGAAGCCGCAGAAACACAAGTACAGCGAGCCCAACGCGGATTTCAGGTTTGACAATCTGATGAGCCCCAAGGACCTCAACCACTTCAAGCCCCACGAGTTCCTGGTGCGCGATCCGTCCGCCGAACGCCCACGGCCTCTTCTGAACCTGGTCATCCCGACGCCTGTGCCCACTCCGACGCCGGAAGTTCAGATCAAATCTTACTCGTCAAAGTCACCCGAACCAGCGGCTAACGAGCCCGAGAGGGAGGTTCCTGAAGTGGTTATTACGCCTAGGGGTGAGGTCGTTGAAGCACAGCAGACTCCGACATCCAAGCGGGTATCCTGGGGCCCCAGCGAGACCCAGCAATATGATGTCGAGAGCCCGGATCGGTCGTCAGAGCGCAATTCTAGGTCCTACGAGAGGTCGAGAGCTTCAAGCCAGAGTAGTGGCTGGGGCGTGACGGCCGTCGCAGTTGCCGGCATCGCCGCAGCCGCAGCGCTGTCCAAGGACGGCGAGCCCGAGCCATCGAGGCTCGACAACCGCGCCGGGGAATCTACTACCCCAAAAGGGTCAGAGGGCCAACGCTCCCCACCCAGCCGCAAGATACTCCCCAAGGGCACAGCACCGTCTCGAGTTCTAGAAGAAGAACCCGACGATGTCCCTCCCGCCCCGGGTCCGAAGCCAGCCAGCCCGCGTAGCTCACAAATGCCGGGCGCCTTCGCGGATGACCTCGACTTCGCGGCAACGCTGGCTGCTGGACTGCAAGACACTGGTTTCGATCCAAACATCGTCATCGAAGATGCTACGTACCGCAGACGGGATTCGCCACCCGGCTCGAACGACCACAGCGGGGTGTACATGCAGCCTTTTGCTGAGACTGTGACTGACCTTGGCGTGATTGATACCGACGATGGAGCGCGTCCAGCGCGGGGGTCTGGATACGTCATTGGTGAACTGGTAGATACTCCCGCCAGCGAGAGAGGCTCAACCACTTTCGACTGGGCCGAGGGCTCCGAGCGCAGACAGTCGGAGTCAGAGAAGAGACAGCCTGCCGGTAGCGGAGGCTTTGAAGGCGTCCAAGGCCATGAACAAGAGTCCCCAAAGCTCAGCAAGAAGGAACAACGCAAGCTCGAGAAAGCCGCCCGCGCTGCGAAGCTTGCCGAGGAACAAGATCGCTCTTCTCAGCCAGCAGAGGATGACTGGGAGGACGCAACTGCCTCGGGGAGGTCCAAGCGATCTTCGAAGAAGTCAAAACGGGCAAGTGTCGCATGGGATGACGCGGACACGCCTGTGAACGACAGGCGTGTCTCGGTTCCAGTTGATGCTTTTGACGATCTCGAGGACACCAAGCCGGGCGATAACGCATCAGATGAACCGCAAAGGGCAAGCAAGTCTAAGGGCGATTCCAAGGGCTACGATGTGTCTGAAAACCCTTCCGACCGCCGGGAGAGACGCCGGGAAGAGAGACGGGAATCGGAACTTTACGAGCCGCTCGAAAGGGACATGACTTCTGTGGTATCTGATGTCGGGCATGATGGCAGATCAAACGGTCGTGCCCGCGACCATCATGACGATGAAAGGTCTGTAGTCTCGGCGCCTGACGGCAAGAGGGATAGCAAGTCGGACAAGAGGATCAGCAAAGAGGAGAACGGGAGCAGCGGTGGCTTTTGGGGCCTGCTGAGGGGTTCCAACGGCGCCGACAGCGAAAAGCAGTCAAAAAAAGATAACGCCGGCACTCTTGGCGCGGGTGCCGGCGTAGCAGGAGCCGTGGCAGTTGCCTCTATCGCAGCAGGCAGCCTTGCTCCGCGCCCTGATGCCGCCGCGGCTCCCTTGGATCAAGAGGAGACCCAACACGTTATCGTTGATGCCGGCCAGCCCTCCGAGCGGCATGCAGACTCGCCCCTTCGAGGCATCGATGTCTTCGACTTCCAGGACCCGGAGATCACACCCCGGGTCATCAAGCCTGCCATTGACCCTCAGTATGGTGACCTCCTCCCCCTGCCACCTAGTCCCAGCGAGGAACAGAAAATCGAATTCGATGTCAGCGATGACTTGCCTTCCCTACCAGACAGTAGGCCTGGGACACCCCCTGGTCAAGGAAAGCTGGTGCTGTGGGAAAAGCGGGACAGCAACCAGAAACGCCCCGCAACGCACTTTCGTCGCAGGAGTGCCTACGACATGCCCCTCAAGTCTCCAAGCCACACCGCGATCCCGATCGCGTTCCGCATGGGCCCGCGGTCATCAGTTCCAGTCTCACCCAGAGTCGTCAGCAATCCTAGCTCTGCACATCAGTCACCTGCCGTACATAGCCAGGAGGCCTTCTCAAGCCCCTCCAGTAAGAGGTCGCCTCGACCGCCGTCCTGGGACAGGCCCACATCGTGGGAAAGCACGCGGGAGATCAAGCCGCTCTACCTGATCGAGCGCTCAGCCCATGCTGGTGGTGACAGTGGCAACCAGGAATATGACGACAGGGCCGAGAACACGCCGCTACCCCCGAGCAGAGAGTCGCCTGTGCCTTTTGGAGACGTTGGTAGTGATGTTGAACAGGAAGCGCGGGCTCTGGAGTCTGCGCAGCTCTTCGTCGACACTGCGGCCGCAAGGACTGCTCCCCTTGGATCTCAGGAAACGACGCCAAGGGGCTTCACAGAGACTGACTCTGGCCTGCCAGAGTCCGCTCGAGAATTTGGTACTGTTCCCCAAGGAGTAGCTGGTCCCAGTCACGTGGACTCTAGCCTACCTCACTCAGCCAAAGAAGTCAACATCCAGCTCATGGAAGAACCCCACCACCAGAGTCCGCTTATGGAGTCAAGCTACGTTACGCCTACTGGCTCTCCCCGTCTTGGACCCGAGCCAAGGCCTGTCTTCGAACGTGATGAATCCACAGAGTCAATCTCGGACTTCAAGGACGCTCTGGACAGGCCCGCACTCGATGATACCTATAGCAGCCAAGTGCAGGACATGAGCCGAGGCGTCGGGGATGAGCAACCTACCCACATAGTGAAGCCTGCTTCCGCGGATAAGAAAGATGGGCCAGGCTACCTCTCATCCGCCCTCTCAATGCTTCCGGCCGCAGGCTTAGCTGGTGTTGGTGCTTTCCTGGGGCGTGAGTCGCGCAAAGACGCAGCAGCAAGTGTGGACGAACAACCCCGCCAGAGTACCCGAGGAGAGGGCTCAAAATCAGTAGATCATCCAGGCGAGACTCGTGTCGTTCCCGAGCGCGTGGCAGGTGAAGCCGTCACGATGGCCCCCATTGACCCGAGCGGGCAAGGGCAAGCCCAGCCTACTGCCAGTGGCGGCATTTCAGGCCCGGACACGCCTGGAAGCGCCGTCAAAGGCCCGGACATCTCAGTACCACATGACTCACCTGCGGCGCATATGCACCCACAAGGGACAAGGCCAATCAGTAACCTACAGGAAATCGAAGACTCTTCCAGTGGTGTTAAGGAAGTAGAACTAGAGCAAGAGGCTCTCGTCACTGACGCTACGAGTGTCCCTCTTCCTGCCTCGCCAACCCAGATACCCGGCAATGATTTGAGTACAAGCCCGAGACCTGATCCTGAAGACCCGGGTACCCTTCCAGAGACACCTGTTGAGGCGGTTGTATGGCCTGAGCAGAGCACGTCCAAGAAAAGGAAGAGCAAGAAGGGCAAGAAGATACAGAACAGTACTAGCATCTCGTCGATATCAATGACGGCTAGGCCGAGCGCCGGGGCTTCTTCGAACGTGCAGCCAGAGACACCCACCCAGGAAGAAATAGTTTCGAGGACGACTGAAGAGCCAGTCTCTAGGACGACTGAGGAGCCATTCCCATTCCCCCTGCCGCAAGACACAGCAACTTCGTCTGGCCAATCACTACTGCAAGGCACCGGGCCCGGCATCGAGCCTCACCGCGAGCAAAGTCCGACGAAGGACGGTGACTCAGATGTCTTATCCCCGCCAGCCCAAATCTTCGGATGCAGCCAAGGCAAAGGCCTGACAGACGAACCACAAGACTTAGCCGATACGACCGCGTCGTCCATATTACTTGGGACTCCAGCCAAATCCCAAAGCCAGAATGACGAGCCCCAGACTGGTGATCGCAGCCGGAGATCGTCTTCGGCCACCAGGATGTTGCGATCGCCTCGCAGCAGCACGTCACCGCAGGGCCGCACGGACCGACCTGGATCACCAGATGTCTTTTATAGCGGCGACGAGGGCGTCGTGTCGGCACCTGAGGCCGGGGCCTCTGCCCGAAGTCCTATTGGACAGAAGCACGAGGAGCCGGGGTCCGCTCGATCGTCCCGTAGGCCGTCGTTGGCTTCTTCGCACGGCCTAAGCCGCGGGAATGAGCCCTGGCGGGGTGAAGCTGTTGCTTTTGACCAGCCTGGTTCCAGTCTCGGAGAAGACCGAGAATTCCATGACTTCGAGCAGAGCTCGTCAAAACAGCATCAAGGGATCCAAGAAAACCTCCAAAGCGCGCTTGGGATCGAGGAACGAGTCTCAAGTCCGTTGACTATCGTTGGTGGGGCGCACAGCTCAGCTCAGCCGGAACTCCATGATGATCTCGAGGCGAAGGGAGCTGGTTTCGTCGGTGAACCCGCTTCCGCACGTACTGAGCCAGTAATGAGTGACATTCAGCGCATTGAGAGCCCGACTGTTGGGGACCTGCAGAGGAGCGTCCAACTTGCCGAGAGCAGTGCCCAAGAATCCTCTCCGTCAGTCGTTCAGCATACTTCACCTACTTCCCCTCAAACACCTGTAGAAGCGAACCTACCAGCTCTGGCATCCGAATCACTTGATGAGACCCCTGGTGGTCTTTGCTCAAGCTCATTCCAGGGCACACTGTCTGCAGGAGGTGAAGCGATTCAGACCGCAAGTGAGCCTATCATGCAGGAGCAACCATCAGGGGAGCCCTCGACAGATCTATCGCATGGCACAACGGAGCGCTCAGAGGTGGATATTGCCGTACACGATGTATCGCAACAGAAGGTGGAATCTCCTCCTCCCGTCAACTCTGTAGAGCAGGTCGAGGGACCCTCGCGTAGGACCAGTGTCGGAGAACCCATACAGAGCGTGCCGATGCCCAGTTCGCCGCCGCTCGGAGGTCAGGCTCCCAGTAGATTGGAGAAGCCCATTATCGAGGGAGTGACTGAGCTGGAGCTACAAGAGCCAGGGCCAGTTCTCGCTTCAACGGAAGACGGCGATTCCTTCTGGACCCAGAAATCCAATAAGAACAAAAAGAAGCGGAAAAGCAGCAAAATCTTGGATGGAACTACTCAGTCCTCTGGTACGACTACACCTGCCCAGCAAGAGCTCAGCATTGAGTCAGTCGAGCCACCTGTCGAGCCACCCCTAAGCCATCAAAATGATGCTCTGTTGGGAGGGTTATCAACCGCGCCCAAAGTCACCTTGGAGGTCGAGCAGCAGCCCGGCAGCGCAGATATTAGTGATTTATATGCCTCAAGGAAATCCATGGAGCCAGAAGGCGATAGCAGCCGATTGACAGAGCCAGTGCTTTCTGTGAGCGAGGACAAGAGCCCCATCGGCCCACTTCAATCGATGGAGCCCACTGTCCTTCCGGTCCTGGATGATGTTCCTGCCCAGATTGTCCCCCCAGGGCTAGAGAAACCTGACCTTGGATTGCAAGAGAAGCCCGGAGATATCCTCGACGAGGACGAGATAGCACACCGCGAGGCTGAGAATGAGTTGATCCGCGACGAGGAGGCTGAAATCTCCAGGTTGCAGTCCAAAAAGAAGCTGAAGCCAAAGGAGAGAGCCCGCCTCAAGCAGTTGAAAGCCAAGGCGGACAGGCGCGTTGAGGAGGCCAGTCTGCCGGTGACCGAGGAGTCAATCCTGACTGGGGCGGAGACTGATACGGGTTCAAGTGCTCTCAACACCGAGGTACAGCCGTCACAATTGATCCCAGGTTCTGAGGAGACCGTTCCCGTCAGAAAGAAGATCGTTGGCCCATCTGAAGACGCCCACTCGCCTTCTCAACAAATCTCTGAAACCAATCCTACAATTGCTGAAGTTCTTCCACGGCCCGATGAACCCATCGAGCATAGAGGACTGCAGCCGGAAGCGCAAGTCGCAGAGGACCCTGAATACGTCGGGCGTCGTGAGGCTGAAACGGCCCTGATCCGAGACGAAGTGGCGGAGCTCACCAGGCTTGAAGGCAAGAAGAAGCCTAGCAAGAAGGACAAGGCGCGCATGAAGATCCTGAGATCCAATTCCGAACGACGTGCTCAAGAAGCAGATGCCGCTGCCCTGCCAGGAAATGTGGAACAAGACGCCGTCGACCTGGAAACCCCCATCCCCAAGGCTCACATGAGCAGCGGCTCGCAGCAAGAAGACGGGAGCCGGGAGCCTGCGAATGAGCAAATGGGAGGCATCCAAATCGAAGGCTCACAGTCGCCAGGAATCGTGATCCAGACCACGGACGAAATCAGCACCAGCGCTCAGCCACATGTCGACCGCAGTTCTAGTCGCCACGAGGGTGAGTTGGGGGTGGAGAACATTGAAGCAAGCTCTCAGAATCAGCCTCAGATTCGAAACACGGGCCCAATTCACCCTGGAGACCCGCCTGGTGAAGCAACAGCTGGCATTGGACCGTCTCAGCTTGTCGCGGAGCTCGCAGACCAACCTGGACGCCAAATCCATCCGGGAAGCACTCGGCTGGACAGCAGCTGGCCAGGCAGCGCCCAGCTAGACGTCAACCAGCTAGACAATGACCTGCCAGACGTCGCCGAAGTAACTCAAATTCGGGTCGAAGACGAAAGCTCCCAGCTTGACCCGCTTCTTGATGACAGCCAAACTATGAATGCACGCCAATCACTCCCCAGACGGGATAGCCTGCCACTCATCGAGGAGGCTATCTTAGACACTGCTGGAACGCAATCTCACGAGAATGATGGCGACATGCCTGGGAATCAAATCGAGGGCTTGAGCCAAGCTCGACATGGCAGCCCAACCTTCGAAACCAAAGAGGACGTCGACCTGAACGCTAGTAGTAGTCTTCCTGCGCAAACTAGCCAGGTCCCAACCCAAGAGAATGTGCTCGTCTCAGACATAACAGAGGACACTGCTCCGGGGACCGAGGTCAACAGCCTATTCGGTAGACCCGCGCAGCCTCCCGTCGAAGTCACCGAGCTCCCCCAGGACCCAGAGTCAGAATGGCCAGTCACAACCAAGAAGGACAAGAAGGACAAGAAGAAGAAGCGCAAAGGCACCATCTCTGAGGGCAGTGCCCAGAACTCGGGCACAACGACTCCGTTTGTTGATACCAGCGAGCAATCTCCTATCGGCGAATCCCACGGTCTGCCTGAGATGGAGCTGAGCAGCAGGGGTGAGAAGCCTCCATCTAGCTCAATCGAACAAGCGACAACCGAACCTGATCAGCGACCTAGTGCCAGCCTCGCCCTGGACGACGGCACAGCCGAAAAGCCCCGCCTGGGCGAAACTACAGCAGCCCCGCCTCTAAACCCCAGCATTCCAGAACAGCAAGAACAGAGCCTCAGCAGTGGGGAGTCCGTTCCAGCTCCAGGTATCAGTGATGACAATATAGCCAAGGACTTGAGGCAAGACACCTCGGCCACGCCTTTGGAAAGCAGTGTTACAGAGCCCCGAGAAGTGACAATCGAACATGGCCAGCAAACTGGGTCCAGCCTAGCCTTGGAGGGGATGAGGGCACCGCAGCCCTCGGACGCTAGCATCCCAGAACAGCAAGAACCAGGCCTCAGCATCGGAGAATCTATTCCAGCTCCAGGTATCAGCGATGACAACATAGACAAGGAGCTGGTGGAAGATGCCTCGATAGCTCGGCTTTTAGGAAGCAGTATCACAGAGCCCCAAGACTTGAGCGCCCGTATCCAAGAAGATATTCAGGAAAAGGACCAGGATAACGCTCCTTCAGTGGCCCCTGAGCCCAAACCTGAGCCAATGTATGAATCTGTTGAAGTTCCTCTGGCCGGTGAACCTAGCGGGATCCAGGAGACAAGCCTCGAAAGCAATCAACGCCCGCCTTCGCCGCAGGTCGTTTCTGGTGACTTCTCAGAAGGCAGGTCCATGTCTACTGAGCCTGCGGGAATGCGTTCTCTTACACCTCCGCCAGAGGCGAAAGGACTGGCCTCTACGTCTCCCCTCGGCTCCAGACCCGAAGACTCGCAGGCCGAGCTGGACCAACCCAGCCGACCTAGTCGGAAGAGCGATGGTTGGGGCTTCCTCGCAGGTGCTATTGTGGGCGCTGGTGTGGCCTCCACGGTACCGCACAGCCATGGTATACCTCGCGAGCATGAGGCAGTACCCGGAGACACCACTTCTGAACGAAGCCATGTACAAGCTGTGGGAAGAGATACGCTTGTCTCTCGACCTAGCCTCAGCTTCGCCGATGTCGTTGAAACTGCTACGACGTCGGATTCCAAGGACCAGGAGCAATCCCAATTCGACGGCATCAGCAGGGATCAACCTCAGAGCCTCTCGTTTTCGGCCGAGGACCGGGATCAATCAGATGGCATTGCTCTAGAGCCAAGGCCAATTCAGGAAGACACTTCAGATGTCATCAGTGCACCCAAGGAAAGCCAAGCACAAGAATCTGGGGGCCTCGGCCTCGGCGTGGGAGAAATTAGACCGCCTAGTACCCAATTTACGTTGGACGAAGGCATTCAACACGGAGAAGTTCTCCCATCTGGTGACCCCGTTCAAGAGCCGAGAAACATCGAGAGGACATCTTTCGATCTTCAAAGCACGCCACGACAAGAGCAGACTACGGTCTCAGAGCCTCAAACTCAGGTTGACGACTGGACACAGTCCTCTTCTTCGAACAAAAAGAAGGACAAGAAAAGGAAGAGCTCTAGCACTCCGTGGTCAGAGGCCGAAAGCGGTGCTCATACCCCTGTTACCGAACCAAGCAAGACCCGGGATGTGACCATCGATACGGACGAGCGCCCAGCGAGTCTGGACGTTGTTGATCCCAGCCGGCCTCGAGGTAGCTTGGCTACGCAGCCAGACCCAGTGTCAGGATCCGCGACAATTGAGAAGGGAAACAATGCACTTCTCGCCAACAACAGATTCGGAGAAGAAGAGCTGTTGGGAGGCGAGCCAAAATCTGGAACTACAGAAATCGCCAAGGACGTGGTCACTTCGCCAAAATTGCACAGTGCAGATCTAATCCCGGAGAACCGCACCAGCAGAACAATGAGCAGCCCAGTTTCGAGCCCCAAACTCGACAGCAGGAACGAATCGCTCATCACAGCAACTACGATTGATCAAGAAGAGTTCGTCTCTAGCGGACAGACTCAAGGACCATCGGACCTCCTGCCTCAAGTCCACGGTGGATTTACCCCTGACGCCACTCCCGGAACAGAAGCTTTTGCGACCCCAATGCAACTGCCAACCTCCACACAAGAGCTTGATGCCCAGGTTGTCCCGCTTGATGACAAGCCGTTGGAAACTTTGACAGTTGAAGAGCCCAGCAATGACAATGCCGGAATTGTACCTGGCCTCAGCCGGTCACTTGTCCCCGAACATGAATCATCCCGCTCGGTGACTCGAATTCCTACAGGGCTAGGAGATACACTGGCAGAAGAAAGCCTCGAACCGGCTGCTGAAGACTTGTGGGAGCCCATCGCCAAAAAGCTGTCCAAGAAGGAAAAGCGCAAGGCCAAGAAGGGCTCTATGTCAATGAGTGTGCCCGGCCCCACGACGCCCACCGCTGAACATGACAACCAGCAGATCTCTGAGGAGCAAGCACCGGATGCGTTTGGTGTCTCCGCCCGGCGGGATCCACCAACCTCTGGACAATTCGAAGAACCCGTGGCGCAAGAAGCAGAAGGTGTCGACGCGCGTCGCTCGCTTGAGCCCCGAGATGAACAGATATCTTTGCAAACACCAGAGAAGCCGTCCCAAGCCGAGGAAACCCCCGTGGCAGAGGCGCCAGTTATTTCTCGGAAGATGTCGAAGAAAGAAAAGAGAAAGGCAAAGAAGGCGTCTCTCTCCACCTGGGAAGACGGTATCACCGACCCAGTGGGGCCAGGCCAGTCTGAAACCCCAATCACCCTGGAGACGCAAGCCCAAGAGATCCTGGTCACTTCCAGCCCGATCTTGAGGCCAGCGTTAGGACATGATGAGACGACAGAAATCCCCGGTTTCCCCGAGCCACAGTTGGAACACGAAGCCGTGGGGCAGACTTGGGCGAATGATGCCACCGCCGGAGACGAATGGGCCACGCCGATAACCCGCAAGAAATCGAAGAAAGACAGGAAGAAGGGCAAACAGACGTCTTCGGGTTCGATTTCAGGCAACCAAACACCTGCAGCCTTGGAGACGCCGCTTGGGCATGGTATAGAGACTGTTGAGACTGGCAGACATGTGCCAGAGCGACCTGGCACTCCCAGTCAACCTCCAGATGCCAGTCAACTCGAGTATGACAAATATCCTGGACCACCAGAGATAGACATCTCTTCACCAGACAACTCTAGGGGATTTGGATCATCCGTCCAAGTTGCTGAAGACGCCGTTGCTCAAGGACGTAAGAATCGTGAATCTGCGGCAATGTACCTGCCACGGGAGAATAGCAATGATGAAGTGCTCGCTGGGCCTAGCGGAGACGCCAGCAAATCATCTCGTCGCGGTGACCATCGATCTGCCGAATTGTATGTGCCTAGGGGAAACCCCAGCCTCGAGGTGCACAGGTCAACCCCAATTGAGGATGACTGGGACAGTCGCAGCGACGACCAGTTCAAGAACGACAACAAGACCAGCAGCACGCTGCCAGACAAAAGCCCCACCCTGAACACGCCTACGGGAGAAGCTCATTATATCGACAAATACCATGATGAGGCATCCAAGACAGACGCGGAGAGCAGGAAATTCCTCAGATCGCCTGACAGTCACGGCAAGGAACTGGAGAGAACGCGGTCCAGCCCAGACCTATGGGACAATGAGGACTATTTCAAGCCAAAGCCCAGCAATTACACAGAGGCTGACCAGGAAGCTTTCAGCAAGTTTGACATGCACCCGGCGGTTGCTCGCGGGCTCAATACAAGCCCAGGCAAACGTGGAGCGGAAGAGCGCCCCCTGGTCGGTCTCGGACTGATCCACCGCCATTCCTCGATTTTCCAGGAAGACGAGGGCCATGTGCCCAAACTGCTGACGATGACCAGTGACAACGTCTCGACAGATTCGATAGCAATTCAAGAGGCAGAGGTAGGCCCACCGGGCCAATCTCCGCAGCTGGGTGGTTGGACCAGGGGTGCCACCGGTCCTGAGCGTCCTGGCAGCAGCCGATCGTACGACGAGGGCCTGAGCCCTGCAGTAAAACAGGTGAACACCAAGCAATGGTTCACCTTCGAGACAGGTCCTGCGCATGGGGCCAATGTCCCCCTGGCCCGGAGCGTATCCCCCGATAACCTGAGGCCAGTATCGCCGCAGTTCCCGCCGCCCAGGTCACCACAACTCTCAGCGCGGCCGTCGCCGAGGTCGCCACATTTCCCGCCGCCGTCGCCTAGGTCACCGCATTATTCGCCGCGCGACTCGACTAGTTTCGAGGCCGCCAGAGACCCAGCCAAGAAGGCCGGCAGTGTAGCCGCACTGGCCGAGAAATTTGGAGGGGGCAAGAAGGCCACTGGTAAGACAGAAACAATTTCTGATTATGTCGACAAGCGCAACCCCCGGGACGATGACTTTTTCGATGAACCTGCCATGTGGGAGGGGGCCGAACACAGGCCCCTCAGAGCTGCCCGCTTGGACGTGGATTCAGGCGATGATTGGGCCGTCCATTACACAACGCTTGAGGGAGAACAACCAGATCCTGACACGCATCACTCAGGGCAGGAAGCAGCAGCGACCTCGCACGGTAGGGAGCCAACAACACCCGGCAGCGACAATGTGAGTGAACCATGCTCACAACCTGACATAGATGCCGGAACGTTTACGCCTCAAATCCCAGACCAAGCCAGCCGAGAAGCGGAAATCCCTCTGGAGCCTGTGGTCATAGAAAGCCCGGTCCTCGGCTCCCAGGCCTCGGTCGAGTTTCCCACAGACGAGCGCCAACCACAGGAGAAATCGCCACGCGCGTTGCCCGAGGCCGGTCCTATCCCGCCCGAAAACACTGGAGATACGGCTCTGCGTGAGTTTTTATATCAGCCGCAAGACTCACCCACGGCCCCCTCGGGAGGCCCTCGTCTCAAGATCAGCAGCCCCGAAGAAGTTGTGCCAGGCATCGAGGAGAGAGATGAAACCGAGCCCATGGCCGGCCCATCAACAGTCGACCACGGCCACACACTGCCAACCGGGCTTCCTCCCGTACAAGAAGAGCCGCATGAGGAGGAGGCCGAGCCCAGCGAGCGTGCCCTCCCGGCGGGTCCCCAGGCAGCGACGCCAGAGGCCAACCGGGATAGCGGCGTGGTCACAGACTCGCCTGTGCCGCCGCGAGCGCACAAGTCTGAGAGTGCCGAGCAGCAACGAGACAGTGGTGTGCACATGCGGGATGCTGGTGGGGCATCACCACGGCTGCTGGGCACACGGGCATTCAGCACGCAGCCTGCACGCCTGTCACATTCCAGCATCGAAGACGAGGGTGCCGACACCGACGACAAGTCATGGCCCAAGAGGTCGTCGGCCGGAGAGAGCGGGCCGCAGCGGCGCCTCAGGGGGCCAGCTCCAGTCCTGGAGGCTCAAGACGGGCCTGCCACGCCGGAGCCAAGAAAGAACAAGTCCACGGCGCGCAAGTATCCAGATCTCGGGCCGAGCCCAGGGAAGAAGGCGGCGGCGGCGGCGGCGCTCGCAGGAGGAGGCGCTCTTCTCGCAGCGCAGGCAGCGGGGCGTCGGTCCCCATCGCCGTCACGGTCGGGCGCAGGCAGCCAGAGGAGTGTCTCGGACGCGACAGACGAGCCACGGGCATGTGCGCTGCCCAGGCAGAGACGGACAGCATCGTCCAACACGTGCGTCTCGCGCACACGAACGCCGGAGCCGCTCGGCGTGCGGGCCGAGAGCCCGTCGCTGCTGCGGCACTCTGGCACACCGCCGCTTCGGTCCCGACGCACGCCGAGTGGGGACCTGCGCACGCTCAGCCAATTGAGCAACAGGTCGCACAGCGACCTTGACGCCCAGGCTAGCAGCTCCCCATCCCCAGCCTCCGCAGTCTCGCCCGCAGACAAAGGCGCCCCTGCTCCTGCTGCTGCTGCTGCTGCTGCTGCTGCTGCTGCTGCTCACCACCCGTCGTCGTCCGCGACACCAGCCCCGAGCGACCTCAGGAGGGCCGTTGCCCAAGGAACCACCAACCCCCCCACTGCCAATGAAGGCCGTGTCCGCTCCAAGGACATGGCCGATGTCTACGTAAGCCAACCCCCCTGTCTGCCGCCACCACTGGGACAACACAAGAGAACAGCCCCGCTGACCTCCATCCCCGCCTCACAGGACGGCGTCGGCGAGGGACGCCTGGGATCCCCCCGCTCACCCACCCGCCCGCACAGCATGCGCCGCCGCCAGAGCATGCAGGTCCTCGAGCTCGAGTCGCGGGTGGAGCAGCTCCTCTCCGAGAACCGTGCCCTGCAGGATGCGAGGGCCCAGGCAGAGGCCAACACCACCAGCCGCGCCACCAGCACGCTCGCCGAGCGCGAGACCGAGATCGAGGCTCTCAAGCAGACCCTCGACTTCATGCGCAAGGAGGTCCAGCGGCTGACCGAGGTCAACCAGGGCCTGAACAGCGCTATCCAGCAGCATGCTGTCCAGCACGATGACAGGTACCGGCTCCTGGAGAACCAGCATGAGCTCCTCGAAAACCAGCATTCCGAGGTGACCAGGGAGCTGCTCGAGCACCGGGCCCGCGGCGGCTCCTACTCCGAGGCAATACAGATCAAGGACCAGGAAATAAAGAGCCTGCGCGAGCAGCTCGAGGCCACAGAGGAACAGGTCCGCGAGATGCAGAGGCGGATACTGGCCACCAAGCCAGCCGACAGCGACTTCCTGCGCATCAAGGACGTCGACTACTTTGACCATCGCTGCCAGCAGCTCTGCTCTCACGTACAGCAGTGGGTGCTACGCTTCTCCAAGTTCTCGGACATGCGCGCCTGTCGCCTGACCTCCGAGCTGAATGACGAAAAGATCATAGACCGCCTGGACAACGCAGTCCTCGACGGGTCCAATGTCGACCACTACCTCAACGACCGGGTCAGGCGCCGCGATGTCTTCATGTCGGTGACCATGACCATGATTTGGGAGTTCGTCTTCACGCGCTATCTGTTCGGCATGGACCGCGAACAGCGGCAGAAACTAAAGAACCTGGAGAAGCTCCTCTTGGAGGTCGGCCCGCCACAGGCAGTGCGCCAGTGGCGTGCTGTGACCTTGACGCTCTTGTCGAGACGGGAGGCCTTCAGGGACCAGCGCGACCAGGACACCGAGGCTGTCGTCCAGGCCGTCTTCCAGACCCTGTCTATGATCCTCCCGCCTCCGTCAAACCTGGAGGATCAGATCCAGGGCCAGCTGCGCAAGGTCATGCGCGAGGCGGTCGACCTCAGCATCGAGATGCGCACCCAGCGCGCAGAGTACATGATGCTCCCGCCGCTGCAGCCCGACTACGACGCCAATGGCGACCTGGCCGAGCCGCACCCCTTCAACTCGGCCCTGATGAATGAGCGCTCCGGCGACAAGAGCGCCACTACTGACAACGACGAGCTGGAGGCCCAAGGCGCCGTCGTCCGCGTCGTGCTGTTCCCGCTCGTGGTCAAGAAGGGCGACGACGAGGGGGTGGGCGACGATGAGATTGTCGTCTGCCCTGCCCAGGTCATCGTCGCGAGGCCGAGAAGCAAGAGCAGGCATTCGCACAGGGCCCCATCGTCGGACGCGGGCGGTGTGAGCCTGCTGAGGGCGGGCAGCCCCAGCACGGCTCCAAACAGGAGCAATGTGAGCATGACGGATGCTCCTGGCATGGCGCCCGGTATGGAGGGGGCCATCTGATGATGAATTTTATGAATGCATGAGCACGGGACAAAGCCGGCGTTCCATAGGTGAGGGGGAAATGGAACAGATGGAGGGCAGTGGTCGGCAACGACCGGTAAACAAGGTGGAAATCTGATTTTATGAGACACGACATGACTTGCGAGATATCCTTCTTCTACGGCCGGAGCCAGGGGAATGATTTTGCCCTGATTGAGTTTTGCTTCTTGACCGTGATGATCGGCATTGCATCATTCATCTTCCTTGTTTGTCAACTGTCCACATGCTGGGAAAAGAAAAAGGAACAGCCCTGCACACATAATGTAGATTTATAATAAATGACTGAATGAAGACATCAACCCGCCGTCTCCTCTTGACTTCAGCATGCACCCAGGGCGCTCATAATACAGCGCTTGGACTGATTACAGCCAGCACTTTTGCATCCCTGCCGCCTGGTGTTGCCACTGATATAGCATTTGAGCCAGATATGAATAGGGCAGAAGACAGACAGCCAGACCATGTAGAAAGCTAGTTGTACCCGCCCCTATTAGCTCTGCCACCATTATGAATCCGTGCCTGGGACTGAGCCTGCAGGGCCCAGCCGCTGTTGTCTATCCCCATGACCACCGGCTCGCCGAAGCCCGCAAAACTTCCTGTCTGGGGGTCGAAGGGGAATAGGGCGTTGATAGCCTCTTCCTGGCAGGCGGACTGGTTTCGGCCAGCCGAAGCATTAGCACATCATCTGATAGAAACTGGAATGGAGAAATAGGGATCAGGCACGTATTCATGCCAGCCCAAGGAGATGGGAGGTGGTGGAATCCCCAGTGGTGTACTGACCCACTCATCGCCCAAGCTGCCCATCGCCATACCCCCGCCGCCGCCGCCGCCGCCGCCGCCGGCGGCCGCCATCACCGCGGCCAAGCCAGCCGAGGTCGCGGGTCTCAAGCCGCTGCCACTTGCTATGGAGCCACCTTCGCTGCACGAGTTCTCGGGGCTGTCAGAGTCCAGAAACTGGGCGGGCGGGAGGCTCCAAGTGCCCGTCGCGTTCGGGGTGGGCACACTGCTCTCCTGCTGCTGGTGTTGTTGCTGGTGTTGTTGCTGGTGCTGTTGCTGGTGCTGTTGCTGGTGCTGTTGCTGGTGCTGCTGCTGGTGCTGCTGCTGCTGCTGCGCCATTTGTGGCGGAGGTCCCGAGCCCCGCCCTGCACCACCGTGATGTGGTTGTGGTTGAGGACGAGTCGGCGTTGTTACGCCTCCTGACCCGGGCACCGGCGCCGGGAAATGCTGCCCTCGCATCGAGGACCCAGCGCCACCTGATTCGTCTTTCGTGGCACGAGGCCGCACCGGCTGATATGCAGAGCTGGGGGCGCGTGGGGGGTGCTGCTGGCCCTGAGATATCGTAGGTCTCGAGGCAGGCCTTGCTGTCTCTGCTGCTGTAGAGTGTGCGCTATCGCCACCGTCCTCTTTCACGGCCTGCTGCGCTGGGCTTGCAGCCGCGGTCCAAGTAGGCGCCCTTGCTTTCCGCATGGTCATGTAGGCACCCGTCTTTGTCATGATCTCCGATAGCACCTGCTTCCCCTTGTCTTCGTTTGGCAGGCTACGGTCCAGGTTAAACACGTAGTCGATACAGGGCCATATCCTGTTGGCGTCCCTGTGATTCGGGTGGTAGAACATCTCCGTTGCGAGAATCAACGACGCCTGGAACTGCTGATACGCCCCGCTGTACCACCTCCACGGGTTGAAGGCGGGATTGATGTCGAGCTGGACCGCGATCTCGATGATGGTGATGGCGCTCGTGATCAGGACGGAGCGCAGCCGCTGCGGCATGGGGCTGGCCGTGTTGGCGTAGTAAGGGTGCAGGATCATGACGTGCAGCCGGTACATGAGCAGGTGCATGACGAGCTTTGCGTACCGCTGGATGGGGACGCGCTCGTCTAGGAGGTGGTTGTAGTTGTCGAACATGCGCTTCCGGAAGTTCTCAATCTTGGTGAGCACCTGCGTCAGCGTGATCTTGCGCGCCTCGAGCTTGCGCCTGTCTGCCCATATTATGCGCATCATCTCGTTGACCTCGAACCGGATCAGAGGGAAGAGCGTCGTCGTCCAGCAGTCAGCGGCGCGCGGCTGACGGGTGGTAGTGGTGAGCTGGTCCTCCTCGCAGTTGTCTGGTAGCCAGGTATCGTAGTCCTCTCTTCTGATGGCAGGTTTGGGCCCCTGGGCCTCGCAGGTCCGGATATCCAAGAAACATAGCTGGTGCCAGATCAGACGTCGGACGTGAGTATCCAAGGCGTTGAGGTTGTACGCTTTGCTCCCATCTCGATGTAATCCCATGCACTCTGCCAACCGTACTGCCGCACCGACAAGCACGGAATGTGCCCTTGAGACCTCCTCGCGGCAGAGAGGGATCTTGAATCGGGTCAGCACAAGCCTCCAACGTTGTCAAAAGCCCACACGGCATAGGTACTGACCATATACATCACAAACGCCTGTAACGTCTCCACTCTTGTCGTCCTGAGGAAGCTCGCCTTGCTAAGCGCGACCTCGGTCCCTATCTTCATGTTCTCAACCAGGTTGGCCTTGGTCAAGCCGAATTCCCGGTTGATGGCCGTCTCGTCAAGCGCGACAGCGGCGCTGAACCATGCCGCAAATACCACAGCCTGTGCCGAGGCTCGCGGCTCGTAGCCATCTGCTGCCTCGTCCCAAAAGCTTGCATACTGTGCTTCGAATGACGGCCTATGTACACACCGGGCGATGGAATGCACGCTTTCGAAGTAATACTGGAGGAGCCGGTCGCCGGCCGGTCTGGTGGGGAGAAAGGCCAACAGGGTCGGCGACTGGGCCACCTGGCCAAAGAACACGCCGCTTGTCGGCGCTATGTACGATGCTCCAGGCCGCAAGAAGTCGGGGATGGGTTGCTCGGGGCCGCCTGGGTCGGGGAACGTGGCTGGCTGAGTCGGTGGGAATAAGCCACTGTCTGATTCCTGTGCGCCGCCGGAAAGCCCTGCTCGGATCTGATAAGCTGTCAGTCGGTGTGTTCTCGCAGAGGGTCTGAATGAGGATCAGGCAGGACAACAGCAGGGGGGTCTAAGGAGTGCTCTTGGACTCACCTCCTCCGATATCCTCGGGCGGTTCAGCCCACCAATCTTCTCTGTCAGCCGCATTCTGCCGACCTGCACGCCCAGATCCATCACGTCGTCCGTTCCATCAGCGTCGTCTTCGTACGTGAGGTCAAGCGCCACCATCGGGGTGATCTCCAAGTCTCGCTCCTCATCAAACTCGCCCTCCACGTCGTCGGCTAATATTCGCTGCTGGTGGAAGCCACGGCAGCCGGACTTTGCCACATCCCTCTCCAGCTGGCGCTCCAGGGAGCCAACCTTTTCCTTGATTTCTGTAAGGCGCAGCTGGCTCGCCTCGTCAAGCTTCGGCCCCAGGTAGAGGCAGTCGCGGGAGAACTTGAGGCAGTTGATGCATGGGTTTGACTTGTTGCACTTGAGCTTGCGCCGCCGGCATTCGAGACACGATGTGATCATGCGCATCCTCCGTCGGATGGGCTTGGGGTGGCCAGCCGTGGCGGCGGCGGCGGCTGGAAAGCCTGCGTGCGCCTGCTGCTGTTGCTGCTTGTGAGGCATCTCTGGTGGCGGCCGCGGCTGTTGCTGTCGCAGCTGTTCGAGATTGTGTTGGTAGGCCTGCGCCATGTCTGTCGAATCCGGCCCATTGAGAGCTCCTGAACCGGCCCTCAGGTCTATCGAAGGGGATCCTCCATCGCATCGGCCGCCGCCTATTGACATTGGGCCTGCTAGAAGACCGTATGCGCCCTCACAAACATGGTTCTGGCTATCACTGGTACCGTATGGCGGCGGCGCAGGAGGGCCGCTAAAATAAAGCAACGGCCCTGACGGTGGGGAGGCATCGTGGCGTTGTCTCGAGGGCCCATCGGTACCTTCCATTGGAGTTTTCGACCGCCCTTCAGTGCAGGCGACAGCAACAGTGACAGGCGAGGCTGGTGTGTCAGCGGGAAACGCAGTACACAAGATCTAAGCGAGATCACATGGAGTAGAGACTGACAGCCGACGGGAGAGGTAGTCTCGCTTGTTCCGCCGCGACTGCGGGTTGCCACTAGCTGATGCAAAAGAGCGGCCGCGACTTGAGACCGATGTACCCTTCAATCAAATGGTGGTCACCCAGTTGTTCGAGAAGATGGTTCTGCGTCGACGACCGGGTCCCTCCAGTCCGAGGTCTAGCGGCTTGCACTCGAGATCGATCTTGATGCCGGCTATGTGCCTCGATACCCAGCTGGTAGGGTCTGTACGACATCGACAGCCGCCGGAAAATTCCCCAGCCAAGCCCACAATGCAGGCCAAACGTGCTTGCGAGGCTGGCTTTGGCAAGTGCAGAAGGCGTAGGAGATGCGTACGGCCGTAATTTGACCCTGATATGTAGGTTGTATATTACCCTTCTGCTTGGCTTATGCGATTTGCAGTGGCCTTTTCAGGTGGTACCTGGGGAACGGAGGGCCGGTGGCTTGCGCGCTCTTAATGTCGGCTTCTTGCAGGTATTCAACTGGTCCTCTTGGCTATCGAGCTCACCGGATGGACCTCACGTGCACTGTAACTGGATCCAGTACCTTGGTAGGTTGATACGCCGGGAGGTTACTAGTTTTTCTGAGAAAATGGGTGGTGATGCTTAACAACGAGGGCATGGAGAGCACAAGGAGGACGAGATATTGTGCGTCAGAGGTCCTCGAAGCGAGCACCTGCCGTTCATGTTCTCTTGCTCGCACCGGCCAGAGCGCCTGACTTGGTAAAACAAGCTGCTGCGCCGAGTCCCGTGTTACACAAGGTTCAATCACTACGCATGGGATGCTGGCCAGATCCTCCTGGCGGCATGTCTCCCCGAAACACGACCGCTCGAAGAGCGTACTTCCACCAGATCCATCATCGTGACATTATTGCCGTTTGGTCCCGCCGTGGTGGGAACAGCATGCATGAGGAGCCGAATCTCTGGTGCACAGGAGAATGCCAATGTGAGTATCGATGGGCCGCTGAGCAAAGGTATCCATAAACCCGGTAGTTATTGGGTGGCAATGTTTATTGCCGCCTCCTGCAGACAAGGCAGCTAAGCTGTAGGTCGCTGGAAGCGTACACCGGTGGCGCCCAACCATCGATGCTTTCCCATGTCGGCGGCACGAGGCATTTTTAATGTGTTTTATGAGCCCTCGGTATCGCATGCCAGCCATCGTGTAATGTACACGCTGAGACTGTAATCCACGGCGTGCCTGGTCCTCAGCTTCCCCAGTGGTGGCAACTCTTTGTAGTGTTCAAGCATTGGTCTAGCACCTCACCGACTTTGTCGCCGAACACTCAGCGATAGGAGCTGATAGCAAGTCTCCAGTCCCATCAAACCCACTGCCAGATGATCCCGAATTTTTTTTTCTTCGCCTTCTTGGGCGCCTGGGACATTACACGGGCCTTGAACCAACCATGAGCGCCGATTGGAACCACAACGCAGCCTCGAACACAACGAATGCGTAGTCCGCATCATCTCAGATAAGGTGTAGGGGGCTTCCCGCCCTGCGGCCAGCCAGGTCGATGTGGCTCGTGCTTGTGTCCTGCCCTTGAAGGGAGGACACCCGGCGAGGTGGTTGGCTCCGCGTTGGCGAGCAGGTACAGGCACATGTGGAGATGGCGAAAGAGGCCGGGAGGATCTGGCCAGGCCTGAGCTTCTGTGCGACAACAACTCACTCTGTACCCTGGTCACACTCGCCCTTGACCTCGGTGAACAGCTGAGCGAAGGCCATACCTAGAACAGCCATGACCCAAATTGCGCAAGGTAATAGGTAGGTGGGCTGGTGCAGCAAGTTTTGTGAAAGATGCCGCAACCTTGGTCGTCGGTCCTGTGGAGGTCAGTGCAAGCCTGACATTTGCGCCAGCTGGTCAGAGCAGACCGTGCAACCGTCTCAGACCAGTAAAAGACACAGCAAACTTTGGTGAGATTGAACAAGCGGAGGCGCCTGGTTATGGCGGGCTGCGTTGCATTAATTCCATCTCGTGCTAGAAAGATATTCGCGGGCCGATCTCCTGTCGGTATGACCTCTCCAAGAGCTCACCAAAAGCGTCCCCAGTGAGTGAATGCTGAGCCTCATTCTCACCGTGAGGCTGGCAGTCTGGTGTCTCGCGCCGCCGCCGATCATGGGTCCATAACCTATGAATCCGTGTGTTTCTCTTCTCCTTAGACCTGCGCAACTTGGTCCTCCGCCGGTTCTTGGAGAGATATTCTCCCCACAAGGACTGGGTTGCGCTTCCAAGAGGGCGTGCGTAGGCCCCTTGAGGAAGGCTTGATGCAGTTTGTTGCTCCGGTGCCGGGTTTTGGGCCATCACCATGTCGGACAGTCGTCGCCCATTTATTATGCGGCGGCGTTTCAAGATCATGCCGATGTTTACACAAGCCTCCTCGCCGAGATGCTCGAGGACGATCCCTAGATACCATCGCAATCTTTGCGTGCTACCACCCTCGCCGCGCTTTAGAGCTTCCGTGACCACATTCGTAAGGCTTGCCAAATCTCGAGCCGTTAGGAATCCTTGGACATTTCTCAAGTACTTCGTGAAAGCTGCTGTGTAGCGGAGTCTCTGCCTTTCTGTTAGACCAGGAGCACACGAGATGATCTTGATGCTCTCTTTGATCCTCATCATCCAGCGAAGCTTCAGCTCCGGCCTTCTGCTTTCACCCAGTGTCTCGCCAACGGTCGCATGGAGGACTGCCTCTGCTGGCTGAGCCGAGCTCACCAGTTTTTCGACAAGGACCACCGGATTGACGAAAGCATATCTCGGTCTTTTCATTTGTTGTGTCACATATTTCTGCCAGAAAGTCGGGCCCCACAAGTTGATGTTTTTCCCATTTTGCGCGACGAGTATGTCGTGGAGCATGAGTGCAATGCGATAATCCTTCGATGTCCAGGCTAGCCGCTTCAGGAAGCCAACACTGAACGTCTGGGATTTCGAGAGTGACAGAAGTTGTTTGATGACCGTCTTCACGCCGACCCGAAGACGCATGAAATCCCAAAAGCTCCAAAACATGGCCGTACATCGCCTCGGGGAATGGACCGCGTTGATCGCAACGGTTAAAGCAGCCATGGCTTTTGTATCGTCCCCGCCCATGCACTTCTTCCAGATCCTAAGGGTATCTCGGTTTTTTTTCAATAGTCCGATACTCTTCCAATGAAGGAATAGCAGGCTTCCGAGCTCAGTCTGGGACAATGCGCCATGCCCGCGCTCTTGGAATAGTTTGAGGAGGTTCTTGAATTGGGATTGTGTGATTTTCGGTAGTCGAGCAAGTATCTGCAGCCAGTTATGGTGTGCCCTGGTCCATGTTTTTTCACTGCCCGTCAATCTGGTCGCAATGACAAAGAGTGACCGATGAACCGTGGGATCATGGTTTTTCAGGGCGTCCGCAAGAGTGGCCACCAGCTGGGGGTCATCCGACAGCAACTGGGCCGACTTGGACGTAAATCGTGCAGCCTTCTCATGAAGTTTTGCGGCAACTTTCAAACGAGCCCTGGCACTTCCGAGGCGATTCGATGCCAGTTCCGACTTCACACTTGCTAGATATGAATCTGCTCGTCCAGCCCACATTGCAGCCAACTGCGATGCCTTGGCTGCCTCAGATTCGGAACCTTCTGCCGGGTTGCCATGAATCGATGATCCTTGCCATAGTCTGAAAAACGTACAGAGCACATTCAGAATCGAGCCTCTAGTCTTGAAGTGGCATCTTGGTGGAATGATGTCCATAAGCGAAGCAAACAGTTGGGCTGATTTGGCGCTGGCTTCTAGGCGGGCCACATGTTTTAAGAGAATTACCCAGTGGTGGGGACCGGTGCGCAGGAAGCTGGGATTCAGCTGTTTTGCGGCTTTCATACCCCTAATCACTCCTGAAAGAAGAGCCATCAAGCATGGAGGCAGCTCCACTTGTGGCATTGCTCGATTGGCACGTACAAGTGCACGTCTTGCCAAGTCATAGGCCTCAAAAATTTGCGGCCCTCGTAATCGACCGACCGATATCTCCTTCTGGAGTGAACTGGTAAAGGCTAGATATCGTTTTCGAAATTCCGAAGCACTCGGAACGGTATCATTCAGCAGTGCTTGCAGCTGAAGGCCAAGGGGCGTGGTGGTCTCGGCCAGGGTTGGGAGCATGATTTGTTCTCCAGAGTTCACAGTCTCCCTAGATGCTAGCGATGCCGGAGGTTCTGGCGCGGCTAGAGGCTGTATCTCCATCTCAGGCACCGGGAGCAAAGGCCTGCTGTCGGTCTCGATCTCGTCCTCAACCAACGGCGTCTGGGGCCAAGAAGACGGGAATCTGGGCGGTTGCCATTGCCATCTCGTCATATCTGGGGTATTGGGGAGAGCCCACACGGGTATTGAGCCGGCGTGTTGGAACGAATTGAGCTCTGTCATGCGCCGCCTTCCAATCCGCTGCCGGTGATAGAGCGGACCCGGCGCCGAGCTGACCGCGCGTTTCTTGTGCCCCGTCGCGTGCACATATTGTTGGAACGCCCGGCTAAGCACTTCATCCGTCACCCAAACAGCCTCAATGGGCGTGTGGTGTTGAAGTAGAGTCGCTCGGCAGCATCGTGCAGTCGGTCTCGGAGGCATGAGGGGGCACGCGAAAAATCACCCAAATCATTGCGTTCAGGTAGGCCGGTGACTCTGACTTTGTCACGTCTTATCCTGCACCTCCAGAGTCCGTTGGAGCGCTTCAATTGGACTTGTGGTAGCCGGAGTAGGGTTGGGTTGCTGCGGTAAGTCGTGGGGCGTTGTGGTCGTGGTTGTGCACAATTCGCAAGTGCTGCTTGCCTTGCTTCAACAAAAACGAAGTCTCCAGGTTGGTGAGCTCTCACTGTGGTTGGTTAATAATGGTTGTCCTAGCTCCCCTAGCTTCAAGAGCACCACAGGGATGCAAGGGCCCTGGACTGGGTCCCTGTCGGGATGCCCCCACCATGTGCACCCCAGCCCGGGCTCGGTTGGACCTTCGGTGCCGTTTTGATCTTGCACCCGAGTTCGCGGCTCGGGGTTGGAGCATTCTCAACCGCAGCCATAACCACACAATTACAGCGACTTCACCTTCGAAATACAGGCAACATGGGGCAATTCGAACCATTACAGAACGATCTCATCCTCAGGGCTGCAAGAGGCAAGTCGGCATTACGAGGGTGAAAACCCGACGCGAGCTACAACTGACGTCGTCGATTCACAGGCGAGACGATCGAGCGGCCCCCAGTATGGGTGATGCGCCAAGGTACAGAACCCGCGAATCCCACGCAGCTACGCTGCCGATGAATAGGCCCCGACCGTATTGGCTGATCCCTTGGACAATATGACCAGCCGGCCGGTACCTCCCCGAATACCACGAGGTCAAGGGCAACAAGGACTTCTTCGAATGCTGCCGCGACCCGGAGGTCGCCTCGACCTTGACCCTCCAGCCCGTCGAGCGCTTCGCGGGGCTCCTCGACGCCGCCATCATCTTCTCGGATATCCTCGTCATACCCCAGGCAATGGGCATGACCGTCGAGATGATCGACAAGAAAGGCCCGAGCTTCCCAGACCCACTCAGGTCGCCCGACGACAAGCAGTACGCCGAGGTTCTGCAGCGGCAGGTCGACGTTACCAAGGAGCTTGACTATGTCTACAAGGCCATCACCCTGACGAGAAAGAAGCTGCGGGGGCGCGTGCCGCTCATTGGCTTCTGTGGCGCGCCATGGACACTGCTCTGCTACATGGTCGAGGGCGGCGGCACCAAGTTGTTCAAGGAGAGCAAGACGTGGATCTACAAGTACCCAGAGCAGTCAAAGCTGCTGCTACAGAAGATTGCCGAGTTGTGTGTCGATCATCTCGCACGTCAGGTCGAGGCTGGCGCCCAGGTATGTCTGAAGGAGACCTTGGCGATTGTTGGCGCAAGCCAACCGCAGCTGACACGTGACTGTAGCTCGTCCAAGTTTTCGACTCGTGGGCCGGTGAGCTCTCCCCGGCTACGTTCAAGGAGTTCTCTGTGCCATACTTGAATTACATAGCAGAGAACCTGCCAAAGAAGCTGAAGTCCCTGGACCTGGAGCCAGTGCCCATGATTGTTTTCCCCAAGGGGGCGTCGTATGCCCTGGACGCAATGTGTGATTCGGATTACGATGTGGTTGGCCTGGACTGGCTCCACGACCCTGCAGATGCAGCGAAGGTGCGCGGCGACCGGAAAATCGGGTTCCAGGGCAACGCCGACCCGGGCGTCTTGTATGGCTCTCACGAGGCCATAACGAAGACAGTGGGGAACATGGTGGAGGGCTTTGGTTGGGCACAGAGAAAGCAGGGCTGGATTGTGAACCTGGGACACGGAATCACCCCGTTCGTCAATCCGGATGATCTGAAGTTCTTCTTCCAGGAAGTCCACCGGCTGACCCTTGCTGCTTGAGAATCCGTTTCTCGTGGTGGCACCGGCCCATGTTACATGAAGGTCGAGTAAGAACACTTCGGGGTAGCTGGCTATTTAGCAAGCGCAATGTACAGACCTAAGACGGCAGCCTACGAAGCCGAATAACACCTCACGGTATACTGTCAATATTGATAACGGTCCTTTGTGGTGACGTCAGTCTAATGCGGAACATCGCCGGCCCAGTCAGGGCTTCAGACACTCACCAGCAGTTCCTCCAACCCTTCTCGCCGCCCAGAGCCTTGCACACTCCTTGGCTTTGAACGTTATCAATGTGCACATCGGCCGAGCCTGGCACTCAAATCAACATGGCGAAAAAGCCTGTGAAGCTAAACGACACTGCAGGGTCACTCACCCCAACCGTCGTCACCGAAGCTGTGCTCCCGCAGCACCTTCGTGGCCACGGCCTTGGCCAGTCCCTTCCCGCGGTACGGTTCCTACAACAGTCAGCACACCCCAGACGAACACTCACACACACGCCTCGTGAACCAGCTCTCCGCCCTCGTGCCTACCTCAACATGCAGCGTCGACAGCGTCCCAGCGACCCCAATGAAACCCCACGCGACCAACGCCCCCGCAGCATCCCTGACCCCAACGCTCGGCTCGCTCATGAGCGTCGACTCTACCTTGGGGATATGCGTCCTGGACGCGATGAGCGGGACGTCCTCGCGCCGGACAACGTCCCACCTCAGCCCGTGCCCGGGCCCGCCCCCGCCCCCCGGCAGCCTCTCCAGCCGGAACAGCCACGCGTCGTGCGGGTTCCAGTAGCTGTTCGTGAGGCCCCTCCGCGCGCGGAGCAGCTCGTACGTCGGCTGGTGCAGGCCGCCGACGAGGAACCCGCCAGGCCCGCGGGCCAGCGCGTGGGCCCCCGTCCGCAGTGCCTCTCCCGCGGCGAGCCCGGCCCGCCGGAGGAGCGCGACGGCAAGGTCCAGGACGAGCTCGACCTCGTCGCCCGGCAGGGCCGTGGGGTCCGCGGCGTCCTCGAGCGTCGTGTATAGGTACATCTCCGTCTCGGGGCCCCTGGAGAGGTCCAGGTACGCCGCGGCAAGGTGGTGCCGCTGGCGGTCCCCGCCGCCGGTGCCATCGCTGCTGTTGTCCGCTGCGATGAGGTAGCGCGCGTGCTCGGTTGTGCCCTGCGGGTAGTGGGTGAACTGTATGCGCCGCAGGACGGGGAGCGATTGCGGCAGGTGGTTTCTGAGCCTGGCGAACTCTGTCTCCGGGACTGGGGGTATTATCTCGGTGACGGTAGGTGCCATGTTGGGGAGGCGGCTTGGGTACTAGCCTCTATATAATACACGCTCGACGGGATCTCACCAAAAATAAATTGATCTTCACAAGGTCACCACAAATGATCCGAAGGCAATGTGCTCGGGCCTAGAAGTGCGTTGCACTTTTGTGGCGGCCAAGAGCTTACCGATGACTCATTTCATCAAAGACGTAGTGTAGAATAATTACTTCTCCCATTTACCCGATTGTGATACCTGCAGCAGCCTTCCGGACCCTTGCGAGAACATCCGCATCGGCCAACATCAACGACCAACCCTGTTTTGTCATTCATCATTAATCTCCCAAAACGCCAAACCTGCCAGTATGGGTATACGAAAACCTCATCGTCGTCTCCGATAGTAATCTTCTTGGTCTCTTCTTTTCCCGCATCCGCCCAGCGCAATTCATTTCTCGAATTATCTGCCCCGCAAGCCCCCCCGCGCCGGCCCACCATCACCACCGACTTCAGGGTCTGGTGGTCTACTGCTTGTCCTTCTTGCCGAAGAACATGGCCTTGGCCTTGTCCCCTAGGCTCTCCCCCTTGTCCTCGACTGCACTGTCGTTCGCGGCGTGCTTGGCCTGCTCGGCCTCCTCTCCCTTGAACACATTGCCAGCGCCCTGGAACCACGTATTAGTAAATGCGATGATACGAAACGGTGCATATTATAGCATGTCCTGCAGCGACAGAAAGGTCATATATGAGACATGCTGGACCAGACTTACACCACGGCCGGCGTGCTGGGCGCCCTGGCTCTCGCGGCGGACAACACTAAAGAGCAATTTTTTTTTGTCAGCATCGAGTTGAACAGACCTGGCGGCGGCACGCGGGGAGAACCTACGGCTCAACGTCCTGGCGCGCACGAGTTTCAACGGGGTCGGTATTGGCTGCCATGTTGCCAGCTCCCTGGAACATAATGACTTAGCAATTGTTTCGCTGGAAGCAGCCGGATTGCACCTACACCCCTGCCGGTGGTCACCAGGTTCGTCTTCAGCGTGGGCGTCTGGAGGTCGGCGGGTTGGATCTTTGGGCTCTTGGCCGAGTCGACAAAGTTGCCGGCGCCCTACGCAACTTCGAGTCAATCGAGTGTTGGTTTCAGTGTTATTCCAACACAGATCGAACCCAGGATAGATGGTCGACTTTTTTCAATGCGTCCTTGAGGCCTGGGAGTAGGCAAGAAGTGGGCGACGAGCGCTAGGGTTTACTCACACCCCGGCCGCTGGAAGAGTATTGTCCTCCGCTCATTGCGATTTCGTTGGTGGTAGAATGGGCGTGTTTTGGTCGTCGTATACGCGGTGAGAGACGTGCGAGAACCGTAAAAGGCGTGTGGTATAACAGTCTTTACTGGGCCGTGAAGTTGTTTTGGAAGGTGAGGCAGACAGAGGTGAGGTTGGCACGACAGTAGGTTTCTGGCGTCGGGCGTACTCGACAGGAACAGAGATAAGCGAAACGGAAAAAGGGGGGGGGGGGAAGAGACGACGGCCGGCGGCTAGAAACAAGAGGGCGGACAAGGGGGAGGCAAAAAGCAGGTGAAATGTGGAATGTGGAAAGATGTTGATAGACGGACGCACAGTACCTGCGTATGCTGTGCTGTCATCTGCCTGCACAGCATGTCAAAACCTCAAACCTTGAAACTCTTCCCTGCCATCACCTGCCTGTACACATGCCGAAACAATCCCATACTTGGGTACAGTTTGCCTCCCGTCGCTCATGTCCTGCCACAAAAGGCTTACCGGCTGGCTCTGCCGCTTCCTTGTCCCGCCAGCCCATCCAGGCCATCCAACAGGTTTCCGTCCCGCGCCACTAGCCTCTGCCCAGGGCTGTCCCTCGCACCAGTTTGACATTTCTCTGCTCGTGCTCGAGTGGCGACTGAACGCGAAACACTCGCCCCCAAGTCCCCAGGTACCCAATCGCCCACGGTAGTACGAACTTGTGTGTCGTCGCAGCCTCATCCCGAACTGAATAGCGTGTCCAATTAGCCTCACCAGCTGCTCCCCGTGGGTCCTTTGGGTCCTCCACTGCTCGGCCTATCCAGTCAGTACATGGCCTCTGCCACCGGCTGGCCGTCGTGTGGAGGTCCTTGGAGGTCTGGGATATCATGGGGGTATGATGGGATGCAGCGCCTCTTGGCTTGGTCGAAAGTCTCGGCGACTCCCCTAGGAACTAGCATGACGCGCCTCCGCGCCTCCGGGACCACCTGCTTGGTGTATTCTTGCGACCCCCGGTCCGGTCCCGCATATTGAGCTCCCTATTCATCTCTAGCCCGGGGGAAGGGTGTCCTGCTGGTGTGTGCGTTGAACATTCGATTTCGTTTCCTCCTTTGTGCCTCCTGCGGCTATCGCCGAGCGAGATTCGGGTTGAAGGTGGGCCTGTGTGAGGTGGGTTATTTGCGTGCTGTCCCACCAACGCGTGGCTAGTCAGCCCCAGGACGGTGTCTTCCTCCCTCAAATGAGCTGGCTATCGCATGTTTCCTGAGAGAAGCCGTCTTGTTGATGGGTAGTGCAGGGTTGCACCTAATTCTTGGCCTGTGGAGCTGTTACCGCGAGGATGGCCCTGTTTGCGCCGGCCGCATTGGAGCTCTGATGGTTGTCACCTGCACGTCTTCATTTCCGCCCCTCTGGGGATATAGAATGGCCTCGCCTCCACTAGTACTCCAAGCCGCACGATGTCACCAGTGAGTTAATTCTTAGCGCAACGGCTTGGCCTTGTTCATCTTCGGCCTGGTGTCCCCCTGGGCATATTTTCGTGAATTCCACGGCCACCAAGGTAGGGAGGGCCGGCCCATGTCTCGAAAGCTGAGTCGTCTTGAATCCTTGCTGAGGTCCGTCTCGGCGCTCGTCGTTTTAGCCGGGCTCGCTCCGTCTTAGACCACCTCGCCGGGGCTCCCCATCGAGCTATGAATGGACCAGAACCTGGCACTCTGAGGATGGCGACGAAAGGTCGCCCCAGTCCTCAGCAACCTGTTTCTTGGGCGAGGTGTTCTTCCTCGCATCGCTGCGTCTCGATGGTCATGCGGTGCGTGCGGCAGCGCCTCAGCCCGCGACAGGGCTGCCAAACTGGTCTTCTTGGATCCAGAATAGGGTCTATCTTCTTCATTGTCGTCGTTTGGGTGACCAGCAGGTTAGGAACGTCGGCCCCTTTGGACCGCTGACGTTCCAAGTCGCTGGCCACTGCAGTGTGCTTCGCGTATCAAGGAGACTGCAGTGCCGTCTTCCTCGAGTGCCTTGGCGTCGTCAGAGGGAGGCGTTGAGACTTCGCCGACGGCAAAGCCACGCTCGTACGCTTGTAGCGAGCCAGTCCAGCTCCGCAGCTGTCCTCGGCGTGATAGCGGCCCAGGAACCATCACGCGAGCCTGCAACTAGATCTGACAGTATCACAGATGAGGCCAAGGAAATAGGCAGACAAGACTTTTGCTCAGCCGACGGAGTGCGGCGCGTGGAATTCAGCGCGCCGAACGCGAAAGGTGACGTGATGAGAATGGGAGATTTTGGCAGGAAATCAAAAACTCAACAGCTCATAAAGGTGTGTTGGTTGATTGAGGTAGAGGGGAGGGGTGGGGGGTCGCCTGTTATCTACCACAGCACCAGAGCCCTTGATCTGGCGGCCATGGCGTGGACCTCGGGGAAGTGGTCACCACCGGGGGTGGGCATGAACATCCAGGTGGACAGTCTCCAAGGCGCCCCAGTGAGAAGGTGGAGGATAAGAGAACACAGGACCAAGCAATGAGGAGAAGAGTGTGATCATAATAAGACGTGGCCTCGCCCTTCCGAACAGTTGCTGCTGCTTACATATCTAATCCATCAGTCGTGGGCCGTTCGGAAGCTTCGGATGCCATGCAAACTCCGTACATATTCCAACCATGGTGAACCACTCACAAATCCGGGATTTGTTTTAGATCTCTCCACGGTCCACGCGCTTGCACCCGAGGCGGAGACAACGAACCCTCACTTACATGATTGTTACATCCAGGGGGCCAAGACCGGGCCCCTGGTCCCTCCTAGGCTGGTCAGGATCCGAAGGCCCAGTCCTGTTTTGTGTGGTGGTGTACTGGACATGAGCATTGTTGGAGTTCCACGGCCATTGCACACTGAGGCAATGGGGCCAGGGCTTGCCCTGTTGTGCTCCTGATTTTGGTACCTCGAGTCTATTCGTTTCCTTTTTTGACTGCTGCTAAGTAATTAGAGTGACCTGTATCTCTTTTCCTCGCTCACACGTTCCCGCATGGCTACCCCGCCCCCCTTTACGCCGAGACCTTTGCGCTGAACTTCCCTGCTGCCGTATCAAAGAGGCTGCTCTTCTCCTCGAGGTCTTTTAGGTGCGCGTGCTCGGGCGCTACCTTCTTCAGGGACGCCTTCAGCTCCTCGGTGTCCTTGCCGATGAGCCCCTGCAGCACTAGCGAGTTGGCGATCGCCTCCGCGTTGCCCGGGTCCTTCTTGATCGCCTGGTCCAGCGCGGACTGCGCCTCTTCTGTCCTTCCCAAGTGCAGCTCTGCGACTGCCTGTGCGACAAGTGTTTGCACCGAGGAGGTAGATGGTGCTTGCGCGAGTTCTTCGAAGACGTAGAATGCCTGTTGGTACTTTTCGCCGCCCTGGAAAGCAGATGCGATACAAGTCAGCTCCTTTGGTCCATGCGTGATATCACCGGCGTAGAAATAGAAGCTCGTACCAGCCTCAGTCCGACCCAGGACTCTGCCAAGTTCACCAGGATGCTGTCTTGCGCCCACCGCCTCGCGGCAGTGACCTCCTTGAGCGCCAGGTCGTTGCGGTTCTGTTGCAGGTGGATCTGTACGATCAGGGCGACGGCGTCAACTGTGTAGCATACCAACGTCAGCTTCTCCGGGTTCGTCCACCAGTCGCTACTAGCAAGAGGACTCACGGTTCCCCTGATGCCGTCCCAACAGCTGCAGCGCCTCATCCGCCTTGCCCGCGCCCGCGAGCACTATGGCCCCTACGACCTGCACGATGGCATTCTCGGCGACGGCATCTCCGCCATCAGCCAGGAGCTTCTCGATCGACTCGGCCGCGGCGTCCTCCTTGCCCAGGCTCAGTTCCGCCAGCGCCCCGACGGCTGCCAGCTCAGGCTCCTTGGCACCAGAGACCTCGCTGAGCACTTCCTTGCCCTGGCCCAGCGCGATCCGGGCGCGCAGCTGGAGGACCCTCGCCGGAAGGTGGTTCTCGGCAGAGAATGAGGATGGGTCGAAGTCGTCGAGTACGGACTGGTATTGGTACTGGTGGAATGCGGTGTGGATGTTGATTAGTTCACCTTCAGATGAGTAGGGATCCATCTTGGTGGTGGCGTTTTGGTGAAAGAGGCTTTTTCAATCGCAACCAAAAAAATCCTTGTGCACAACTTCGGGGCGATAAATGAGGGAAATGGGTAGGAGGGAGTGTGAAGAAGAGTGTGATTGTGGAATTGGTCAACTTGGATTTAAGTGGCAGCTTCACAAGGCAATGAGGCCATTTGTAGACTACCACAGCTATACGGATAAGGAGACAACGCGATAAGTGCACGGGCCAATTCGACAGGGGTGCCCTTCGGTATATACATAGTATTGCACCAGTGATAAATCATGGCTGAAGCATTCAAGACGCTACACGGAGACAGGCTTAGATGCAAGTATTAAGCTACTGCATGATTGAAAACCCGGTCTCTGTACAACATGTCTTCTACTGACAGGCTAGTATGCGATCAGTCGTAGATGCGCTCAGAGAAGCATCAATAAATTGACCGCTAGAGAAACAATGCAAAGATATGGCCCCGCGCTTGCCCAAAAGCCCATGGCTGAGGACTCACACGTCGAAGATATTTTCCACGCCCGCCCACTGGCCCTTGGCCCTCTCCTCCCAGTACCCGTCCTTGCCGCCCTTGAGCTTCCACACCTCCTCGCCATCCCCGACGGTCGCGACCTTGGTGAACCACCTAGGCTTGTGCTCGATACCGTTCTCCTCTAGCACCCTCCTGCGCGACCTCTGGCCCTCCTCGAGCTTGACCTTCCAGCTCTCGGCATCGTCCAGCTTGCCGTCCTCAGCGAGCCTCTGGTCCGGCCTGAGCCTCGTGTCCGTCGGCGGCAGCTTGCCTTGCTCCAGCGGCGTGATCTCGTTGAGGCTCGCCGCGAAGGTCGTCATGCCGTATGTATTTGCTGAGTTCTCCACCAGGCTTCCGACGCGCCAGATCTCGCCACCAGCAGCCTTGCCAGCCTCCACCCTCCTCAGGGAGTTTGTCCACGTGCCCGTAAGCGACAGGCCGGTGTGCGTACCGGATGCGTCGTACGTCTCGACCTGGACGTCCTCGCTTCGCCCGCCGAACATGCCCTTCGAGCGGAACTCGACAACGGCCTTGGCACCGGTCCCTTCGTTGATGACATGCATGTCATTCCCGACGGGCTCCACATACTTTTCGCCCATGACGACGTTCCTGAGGAACACCGTCGCGATGTTCCAACTGTACCGCTCCTCGGTTCCGTCAGGCAACCTCAGCACCACGCGCACGCGGCCCTCGGTGGTGATCTCGGCAGACTTGCCCCAGAACTTCTGGGTGGGTGCAGGACTCTGCGTGAAAGACCAGAGCGCCGAGTCAGCCTGCATCGCCAGGCGGACGGGCCGGTGCGTGACCTTTTCAACAATCAGTCTCAGCCCACCGGGCACTTCGTTCTCGCCGCGGACGAGCTCGAAGGTTTCGCCCAGAAGTGGGTTGAATGGCTTGCGAATGGAACGCTCCTTGCCGCGACTGCCGCTGAACTGGGAGACGGCGAAAGCAGTGACGTATAGAAGACGCTCGTTCGGCTGGGGCTGTTTCGTTGCCTGATCAAGCAGATTCGCGTATTCTAATTGCTCAGCAACACGCTGGAGCAGTGATGTGGGCTCGTTGGCGGAGACTGGCATGCTGATTGTTGAAAGATCCTTGCCCACGTTCTTGCGCACAAAGGCTATCAGGCTGGGCGGCATGACCTTGGTCGGAGGGATAGTCTTGCGTCGCGTAACTTGATCCGTTATAGGCAGTGGTGTTAGCGACTTCGGCTTGCTGGGGAAGCAGTCATCATGTTGTTCTGCGCGGCCGGCAACGTCCTCGTTTCCATCAACGCTGGAAACAGACGAAGCATCGTGTACTTCAGCCTCGTCCACCTCCGATGCAGGAGTCTCCTCTTCGCTCTGGTGATCAATCACAAGGAGTTGAGACCGGTCTCCAGCCTCTTCAGCATCAAAAAACTCATCCGACGTGGTAGACTCCATGCTAACCCGGGAGACAGCAGACTGAGCTGCTGGCAACCGTCGACGCTTGCTGTTTGACAGCAGGTTAGAGAACTCTGACACGACCGCGTCAAGGTCTGCCAGCAAGGCATTACAGTGTTCTGCCGTTGTAGTCTCATCCTGGACAGGCTTCGATTTTCTCTTCTCCTCTTTGCTCGTCCCGTTAGGTGGAACAGCCGCAGCAGCACTGTTTGGGCTCGGGACCGCCAACGCTGAAGAAACTGATGGTTGCATTCCCGGCGCGACGGAGGCGCTAGATTTCCTCTTCCAGAATGGCTTCCTGTCTGGCATAGGGGTAAAGTAGTCACCCTCCTCCGATACAGTCGAGGTCCCGGGAGAGAGATGGGACGAAGGTGGTCGAGGGCCGTGTGCGGGCTTTTGAGTGGCCATGTCCTTAACAAGCCGTCGGAGGGCATCGCGTGACCCAACGATACGACTGACCAATGCTTCCACCTGCTGCCATTCTCGGTCCTCCTCCTCCTGGTTGTTCGGCGCGGCGAGCAGGGAGCGTCGCGCCACCTGTCTCTTGACTGGCTCGGGCTCCAGGAATGATGGATCCAGGCCCCGGGCGATCCGGCTCGACTTTTCCAGTGCTTTGGCCCATTCGGTGAAGTCGCGATCGTTGGAGGCCCTGAGGTGCCAAATCTCGGCGCCAGAATCAATGCTTATCTCCCGCCTCGTCTCGTCTGCGGCAATGGCTGCCAGGCTCAGCGGAATGGCTCCTCTGAGCGCGGATGAGTTCCGGGTGTGGTAGTAGGAAAGCGTGCAGGTCGCATAGTCGAGCGAAAAGAACCTCCTCGCGTAGCCCTGGCCCTTCTTGCGCCTCCTCTTCAGGAGTGAGCCGGTGTGATAATTCCCCGAGGTCAAGGACATGCCAGCCTCGCTTCGCGCGTTGGAGGTGGCCCTGCCCCTCGTCTTTTGGCTGTGGAGACTGTCCACGGACTCGCCAGCACTGGCCCTCAGGCTCGGACTCGGGCCGCCCTTGTTTGGCAGGCTCGTTCTGCTGGCGCTCGCACTGTTGCCGGCCTGCAGGTTGGGCAAGTTACGCGCAGTCTGCGGAGGGGCGCCGGTGGGGTACGTCAGCAGCACGAAGGTGGCGGTCTTGGAGGTTTGTTTCGAGAAGGTGTTGTCGAATATGAGGCCGTACATGCCGCCATCTTCGTCCTCCACGTCCCATGTGCCCATGGATACCTTGTCCGCCTCACATTTCCCATGCCAGTGTACAACCCTGAAGCCCTTTTTTGTTAATTGTTCCTGAGCATTGCTCGAGTCCTTCTTTGCGAAGACGCCTTTCTTGCCGCTCTCGGAGGTGCCATCGAGGGCGTCAGTCGCCTCCTCGGACTGGTTGACGGTGAGGTTGGTGCTGCCGCTGCCGGGGTGCTTGACAATCCCAAAGTTGCTGTAGTTGACACGAGATTTATCAGCATCGTGTTGCTGGGCCAGGAGGACAAGCAAGAAGAAGCGGTGCCCGGGGCGGCAGACTCACATGGACTTCTTGTGCGGCTGGACACTCCATGAGATTGTGTGGCCCTCGTCTACCTTGACCCATCGGACAATGTACGACTGCGGCAAGAGGTCAAGGAGTCAGCGTCGTGTCTTCGCAGCGGCGAGGTGGTACCTGGGAGGAGCGGGATGCCTCAGACGCGCAACGCACCTTGGAGTGAATCTCTAGCTGCTCGATACCGGCCATACTGGCTGGCGGTGGGTATATCCGAGGATTGGTTCCACCAGAGGTAAGGGAAGGCGATTGAGGTGTGGTCAGTTGCGGCCGCGCTCCATGGGACGAGTTACACAAGCTACGGCTGTGAGAAGCAGAGGCGGTATGGTGGATGCCACGGCTCGAGTGGTGGGCCCCCCTTTTCTTTTTATGGTCGGGACGCTCGGCAAGCGAAGTAGCAAGTCGAGGATTAGCCCCAAGGTGAGGCACGAGGCGGGACGGGGACGTTGAACTAGCAGTGTAAGCAAGCAGCAGCGGGCGAAGACAAAACGAAACGAGGCAAGAGTCGGGTGGCCGTGTCGGGCGCGGGTTTGGCGACGCAATGCAGTCCGCGCAGCCCGGGGCCGTTTCTACGTGCCCAAGTCAATAGTCAATATTACTGGGGGTCGGTTTGTGGGTTCGTTGCAACTTGCAAGCAAGCAGGCAAGCAGGGAGGTGTTTGTTGACGGCGGACCACGTCACCGCTTGAAACCCGCGCGGGCTGCATCGTTTGCTTAGCTCCCGCGCCGCCCCCCTAATTGTTCTGGGAGGGCAGGCAGCCTTTCCCTTTTCCGTCGCCTCGCCCAGCAGCGAGAACCACCGCTCGAATCTGCCTCTTCCGATCTGGCAAGCAGCTTGTTTTATGTACACACACGCCCCTCACCCCTCACTGCCAATCCCCATTCTCCATCCATCTCGGTTACCTTATTGCTAGGCCCTGTCCAGCACGGTCTGCTTTCATTTCGTGGCAGGATTCCTCCAGTCGAAGTTGATCTGTCCCCCACCACCTCAATTCACCACCCCACGCACGTCATAAGCACTCGTGTCCCGGCTGTGCGGCTCTTACGGCTGCAGCCTGCATGCATGCGTGCATGCATGCGTGCACAATCAACCATCCCACCAGCCTACCTACGCCGCGTGACGCCTCATCCGGCCTTGCCGGGAGAGGACAGAGCCTGGCCGACACCGCCGACTTATTTCATGTCTTCAGCCAAACAAGGCATCAGTGATTACTTGCCGCCTGGCGACGATGGACTTGCTGTTTGCTCTCGCACGCGGGCGCCGCTGAGGCCCAACTTGGCGATGTGATGGTCCGGCTTGAAACCATGTCCGTGGACTTCGAGCCCCAACGATAACGACCGCCAGAGAATTTCGCCGAGTAGCATAACCAGTCCGCGGGACGGCAGTGGCTGAAGGGGCCGAATGCCGGCCGCCTTCTCCAAGCCATAGTTTGGTGTTCCTGGCCTGACAAGGAGCATATAATATCCACAGCCAAGCCGCTTACTAACACTTTGCATCTCAAGGCTTATGCCTGTAGCCAACACCAACGCACCTCGACGCTTGCAAGTATCTCACCGCCGAGTATCTGGCTGTGTGTATTATATATATCCGTGAGCACGTTCAATGTGCAAATCTAAAGTCCAGCCTCTTGTTCCCCTGGTCTTTTGTGTATTCCAGGTAGTTCTTCCTCTCGGCCTCGCTCATGGAATCCCAACGCCTTGCCTTCCACCTGTTCCTCAGGACGTAGTAATACTTGGCGGAAAGGACCAACACGATGGCTAACATGTTAATCCCGATCAGCACGCTGTTTCCCCTGCGATACAAGGGCTTGTCGTCCTCTCTGTAGATGTTAGACGCCGAGATGGACCCGACCTGCCTCATCATGGAGAAAAGGGACGCGCTGATGGCCCTCGTGCGCACAGAGCCAGAGTTCTTGCTCGTCCAGCCGACGACAATGGCCTGGCAGTATGGGTAGCTGAGCAGCACCGTCACCAGCGCGTATGTGCCCCATTTTTCGACCATGGTCCCCGGCCAGAAACGAAGAACAAGCAGACAGGGGAAGCTCCAGATCCCTTGGGCCATGGAGGTGAAACCGCGTTCGTCGAAACGCTCGCTTACCCAGGTTATAGCCAGCAGGGTCAGGATACCAATAGCCGTTGAGGGAATCACGAGGAGGTTTGTGGTAAACTGAAACCTGTCAGCCATGTGCTCGTGAATACAACGACAGCAGGCTAGCCTCTTACCGGGTCAAAGCCGAGCTCACGGAGCGTCAGGGTAAGGTAATGCGCCGGTGGGTTCGTGGGGATGTACATCACCGAGGCCATGACATAAAGCTAAGTAGGCAAGGTCAGCCACCTCATTGGACCACAGGAAAGAGCTGGGGGATCGGACTCACAGGCCATAAGTCGTAGTCAGTCAGCGCCTTCCAGAGCCGCCTCGGAGTGATGGGCATGCGGTTATGCATATCGCCCTTGGAAGGGTCGTCTCTGAGCACCCTGTTCACCGCTATGCGCTCCTCTCTAACGGTAAACCAGCCGTGCGGGCGGAACCAAGTCTTGGTTTGGACAGCCGAGGCTGGCATGAGGAAGAATGACGCGGCTAAGATTCATTAGTACCGTCTTTAGCTGATGTTTGGGTTGTGACCATGTCTTCGGGGGGGGGGGTTAGGGGTTGCAATAATACGCAGAAAGAATTCGGGGGAACAAATCTCCAAATGGAAAAGGACACGCCTTGGGATTTCTCAATATCACTTACTCCCGATACTCAAGGTGGCTAGGCCTTCTATCAGGAATAGCCAGCGCCAACCAGCGACGCCTTTTATGCCATCCATGTGTAGCAGGGCGAACGCGAGCAGCGACGTGGCGATCCCGGCCACACTGTTGGCTGTCCAGAAGAAGCCGAGTCGCATTGGGAGTTCTCTGCTCGTGTAGAAGTAGGAGAGCCAAAGAATGAGATCGCTTGGAAACTTGTTAGCAACCTTTTTTTAAAAAATTAAAAGAAGAAGAAGAAGAAGAAGAAGAAGAGAGGGGGGGGGGGAGAGGGAGAAATAAAGAAATACAGGAGTAATTCCTTAAAGCCAATGGCCGTAGAAGAACTAATATAGCTGCGCAATAGGAAACCAAACAATACATACGGGACGAATCCACCCTGCCCACATTGATCAGTCGGCTTGCCTTTTTTATGGGTTTCCTTTTTCTTTTCAAAGCGAACATACCTCGAAGATACCCAACATAGCTCTCGTGGTGTAGAAACCAGTCCTACCGGTCAAGCCAGCCTGAGTGCAAGTGATGACCGACCTTCAAGTTTTGTCAGTCGTATACCCACACTACTTATAAGTATACTACTGCAGAACTTCGACGACGCACCAGAGTACCACTGCAGCATTGAGAATCAGCGTTCAAGGAACTATGGAGTCGTTCATTTCAACGCAGCGTGGATCAGGCCATAGTGTGGCCATAGCATTTGAGATATAAGCTCTGGAGAGGAGATTTGTTGTTCCCAAGCGGTTTAAATTGTCTCTGGAAGCTGCTTACCCTGAACTGGGATCCACCTATCAGGACCAAGCCTCTTCGAGATCAGCTGGGAGGGTACCTCGGAAAGTAGGAACGTAATGTAGTAAATAGTGCGGCCGTAGTTATACTCGTTCGTCGACAGGCCCAGCTGGTCTAGCATATTTCCAGATACAGCCTGGCCCAGGTTATCGCGGTCGACCTGTAACGCAAAACACATTATACACGCCCACGTGCAGATATGCCAGTCCAGCCTCCTGATGAGTACCTTCTCCTCGGCTCTCGACCACTCCAACTCAGGGTCAAAGGCGTGCCGGCACTCATACTGCGCCTTCTCGTAGACGGCCCGGTAGTGCTCCGCAACCGCGGGGTCTGCGAACGGGTTGGCTGCGAGACCATTCTCGGTTGGATAACGGGACGCATCTGGTGCGTCTCCGACTTTGCATGGCGTTTTGGTATCCACGTCCGGCAGGACTGGTGTTTCGGTGATTCTCTCTGTGGTCATGGTGCGGGAGACGGCTTGGTAATTGTGTTGGGGACTCTTCCCGCGGGACAGGAGAGGAGTATTCATGCTGAGGTATATAAACCAGAACCACAACAACAAAATGCCACGCCCTTCTTTGGGACAGTCGGTTGAGATGAAGGTGCGGGAGGAGTTAGTAAAATGGAACCTTGCTATGCAAGAGTAGCCTTGGGCCGGTGTAAGCAAACCAAAAAAGGACCTGATCACCTTGGTATCGCGTGAGGGCAACTCCACACACCGCCGCCACGACCTATCACTATATAGCTAGCTACACCCTTTGGCTCTAAGTTGCAACCACGGATGTTGTGGCTCGGTCGAGGGCAATTGCGGTTCTCGTGGGGGACCACTCAGAGCAACTATACCTGCATATAGTTTTCGGCTAAGCATGTCGCGCAAGTGCTAGTCATTACACCGCGCAATAACAAGCAACATGGCCGTGGCAGGCCTTGCTGGCTGCGTGCAATGATCAATGCCTTATGCGGTACGGTGTGTATTAGACTCTAGGGATCACCGGTGCATGTAATGCAACGTCTAGCCCTTAGCGTTAAAGGAGTGCAACCCATGACTACTATAGTATACGACCTGAGACGGCCAAAGCATGGCACTGAGTGCGTCGTGGCCAAACACAATTCAGCCTTACGGTACCCTGGTAGCCAGACCAGTAATTTACCCGTAAGCCATGACACATGTAGGCCTATTACACACCTGGACACTCTAGACGACCTTCTGCCACACCCTACTACTTGATGCATCTGGCAGCCCCTGCCCTGGGATCAACACCGTCGGTCGCCAACATTTCAACGCGCACCGGCCGCCGAGTATGAATGGAAGAGACCAGCCCCTCCCCCCCATAGCTATCCGCAAGCACTAATACATAGTGTTCTGGGCCCAGGGTTAATCAGAGGTGCTACATGTAAGTGTAGTCTATGAAAACTGCGTGACCTCAGTTTACTGAGCTTTTAGAATATACCAGCTGTTAACCAAGTTATACACTACGACATTCCATACAAAAAACAGTGCGTAGCGAAACACCCAAGTTTAAAGGTGGGAAACCGGGCCCCCTTGTTTGTACGTACTGGTGCTCTTGCGGCGCTCAGAGGGAGCGAGCGAGCGGGTCAGAGCGTACTCGTCGGGACACCGCCCGCATGCGCAGAACGCGCCGGTGCCGAAAGCCAGACTAGGATGTAAAGGTGGTTGCTTTCCTCCGTAGTCACATGTGATGTGATGATGTATGAAATGTCGGCCGCCAAATCCATGACAAAAAAGGTCAACATTAAAAATCGTACGGCGCGGGGAACTGGGTTTAATGTATTGGCATTACGTATCCGTGCTCTCAAGTGCCATGTGCCTGGTGGGTTTCTGCGAGAGCGGCAGGGCCCGCACTGCTGGGCTGCAGGGAGGTGCTCTTTCAATAGGTAAATCTGAGGCGGACAAGCTTTGCCAAGTTCAAGTTGCCTTTTGCGAGGCCCGGTTGTGACGAGACGCAACATGATCCTCGGCTGCAGGAATACCAACAGGCAGCGTGGCAGCCCGGGAATACCTAACGAGGTATTGGGCAACATCCGAGGTAGCTATTCAAGTATACAGTGATCTTGCATCAACAGATACAAAACCCAGATTGGAATTGGCAACCCATGGGCGTTCTCTCTGGTCATGACATGTACTGTAGCCCATCCAGTCGAAACACCGTGCTCGAACAAACAGGACAGCCGCTAGCTCTACCCAGCACAGCCCCGTGTGTAAAATGCTGAATCTCTTTTTCCTTTTCCCCTGGTCCAAAACTCCTGACATATATATATCCTCATCAAGCCTGTCATGGCTGCCTCCTCACCGACAGCAGCCGCCCACAAAAGGCGTGTCCAAAATAGACCGCGGACTTCTATTGCAACAACAGCGCCTCCTCGTTCAGCACGCCAAACAAGCTCTCGACTTCCTTTCTAACAGTCTTGAGCTCGTCGGCCACCTGACCAGTGACCAGAGCATACGCGTATAGCAGCGCGTAGTCCTTCTCCTCGACGTGAACCTGGCCTGCCAGACTGCCACTAAGTGCCGAATGGCCAAAGGTGTAGCTCCTCTTGCTGCTGCTGCCGCTGCTGCCGCGCCTGGCCACAGACAATGACTTTGGCGAGAGCGGAGCGTCGCTATTTCCATTGATGTGGCCGTTGTCGCCTGCGCCATTGATATCTCCCTGTGGTGGCTCGCCTCCCTCGGCTGCCTCCCGCTCCTTCTTCTCCCTCAGGGCTGCGGCGTGCTCCTTGCGAAACAAGAAGATCTTGCCTAGGAGCTCATCTCGTATCCCCGTGACGCTGGGTATCGCGTCCGTAAGGGGGTACTCGAGCATCAGGCAGCTTGCCAAGACTTGAAAGACATGGCATATGCGTTCGCAGAGCACTGCGCGCTCCCTTGCCGTGAACAGGAGCAGGGCCTTCTCCCCGTCCGAAAGTTGGCCACGGCGCTGGGTGACCAGGCTCATGGCGTAGAAGGCGTCTAGCAACCTGTTCGTGCTTTGCATAATCCGTCCTGTGGCCTCGTAGGGAAACGGCCCGCGTAGCTCAAACTCAGACACGGCGGACTGCCGGTAAACCTCCAGTCTGGAGGCATATCGCTGCAGCGCAGCCTGTTCGCCCGATTTGAGATAGGACCGTGAGCAGTCGCTGCGCAGAAGGATGGCCAGCGGCCCACGCTTCCAGATAAGACCCATTTGCAGGTAAAGCACCGAGATACCCTCGCGAAACTTTTTGCGCGCGGAGATAGGCCAGACGAGCCTACAAATGATTAATCCCCAAAGGATGCCCACAGACACGGCAAGTGCTCTGTGAAGACAGATTTCGCCAATGTAGGGCGTCTCCCCTCCTTCATCATCATCGTCATCGTCGACCTTATTCGCAATAAGATAGGCGTAGAGCAGGGAGACGTTGTAAGCGAGGAGTACGGTTCGACCAAGAGACACCTTATTCTGGACAATGACAATCCAGAAGCTGCCGAAGGCGACCAGCGCGCCGAGAAAGAAAAGTGCCACACCGTTACCTTGGCTGATGGTCCAGTTGATAAACGCGAAAGTCACACCGCACACAGTCGCCTGGATCCTGGTGGTGCCAGTGGTATTGGCAGCGCCGACGGTCATGGAGCAGACAATCATGAAAGACAGCAGGCCCCATTCGCCTCTCCAGTGCATGTAGATCGGCTTGGTTTCGGGGATGAAGGCAAGCATGGCATACAGCATAGCACCAAGGCCAACCTTGATGCCAAACCGAACTATGAGGCCAGCCAGTCAGCATGTATTCAAGAAGCCTATAAGGAGCACACTTACTGTCATCTCTGGCTAGGAACCGCAGGAAGGTCAGGATCTTCTGCGATAGCAGCTTGACAACATCGCTAGCCGAAGGCTCCGCTTCCCAGCTGAAAGTGTCTCTCCGCCGGATCATCTGGTCAGGGACTCCCCGTGGCAGCTGGGACCTCCTGATTGGCCTCACTACCGCCTCTCGCTCTACTTCGAAAGGAAGTAGAGGAGCGCGAGTCTGCCGCTGGTGGAACTCCTTCCACACAGCCAGAAACTGCCAGCTCCGCCGCTTGTGTTCTGTCGCGTACTTGAGCTCGTCCAGAACGTCCAAGTATTTGCTCATTTCCTCGCCAAAGCTCTGGAGGCTGAAACTGAAGTGACCGCAGGCTGCGGCGACCTCCTCGAAGTCAGCTCTAATCTTATCGGACCTCAGCCGCCCATGTTCTATATTCTTGTACAATTCTTCGAGCGCCTTCGCTCTATTTTCGTTGAATAGTGACAGTGCGTCAAAGAGACTCTGCCGGAAGTGGTCGTTGATGGTAATCTCGTAGTCTGGCGCCTCTCCGAATGGCGGCTCACTAAGAATTTCCGACAGTGTGAAGGCCAATGACTTCATCGAAGGCCCCAGCAAGGCAATGTACAAGCTGAATATATCACTGGGTGAGCGAAAGCTCGGGGTGCTGGATGGCGCGCCGTGAACAGACTGTTCACTGTCGCTCTCGTCAGAGCCTTCATCGATGGCCGAAAGCGTTGGGAAATGGTTCCTTAAGCTTGACGAGAAAGTCCGACACAGGGACGGAGAGAGCTGGCTCGGCGAGACGTTGCCAGATCCAGGCTCAGGGGGCTCCTTTAGCAACGCAAACTGGGTGTTGGCCGCGCTCCTCAACCCACCGATCGACTGTGCCAAGTTCTCCATGGACTTGTAGACGGCCTTGTCCAGTTGGTATATCTTCTCGTCGCCCACGAAGTAGTGCTCGAATTTCGCCTCCCTAAGGTTTTTGGACATGTTGCTGTACGCAGCACTGTACCCAGCCGAAGCCTTGGCGAATTCGGGAGTCGACCACTCCTCCTCTGAGCCACTCAGGAATCCGTGTGTTATCATGGTCAGCATCTCGCCGAGAGAGTTGGACGCTCTGGTCATGCCGTCGCGCAGCTGTGCTCTCGCGGATGTCCTCCACAGTGTCAGATTGACAGCAACGGTGATACAGATGCCGCAGATCAGCATCTTCAAGACCTGGAGGATCTTCTGGTTCGAGAAGACGTGTTCCTGCACAGCGTTCTCCTTCGTCAGGATGCTGATCATGGACAGCGAGGCCAACGTACTCCCAACGTTTACTTGAGGGTTGTTCATCCTCTGCTTCACCCATCCCACGAACCCGAAGGCACCACCGACGAATAGAAGAAGAACCAAGGAGTATGCCAGAGCGACCATGTGCAGGACGGAGCCGAAAAAGACCGAGGTAGCCATGGAGCATATGGAGACGATCTCGGCGTAGATGACGGCAACGATGGCAATCAGGGTGCCTTCGATCATGGAGCCTGCCGTCCTGGATGGGTGGAAATAGACAGTGATGGTTGCGACGACATGTTTCCCGTCCGGCCTGCCCAGGAAGTCGGACAGTGGTTCCCACAGGGTGAACAAGCTCCCGAGGGAGTAGGCCAGGACACATTTCATGACGCCCCTCCCGGCGGGAGACTTTAGCCATGCCCAGCTGTTGACGACGGATGCCCTGGCGTTATGGCCGAGCGCGTCGATGCTCTCGGAGAAGCTTTCGCTCGAGAAGAAGGGGTGTATCGAGACATTACTATCGCCGGTGTTGGTGCGGCCGCGTTGGCGGAAGGAACCGCGCAGGGTGAACTGTCGGCGGCATCGCTGGCCAGTCTGTGGATCGATGAAGGTGCCGTTGGGTGGCATTTTCTTTAGAGGGTCACGAGGAAGCCGTCAGAGGGAGGACCATTGCTAGCTAATAATAGCTCGAGGGCTTGAGAGGCTGGCAAGAGGTTGGCGACTCACACTTCTCTTTGAGGGCCGTTCGGCAGGCCCTGGTGGGCCAGCCGGCCGGGACGGGGACGACGAGCTCATTGCAAGCTCTCCTTCTTGTAAGCGACGTGCTTGCACATCGCCTGGAGGTCGTGTCGAGGATAGAAAGGCTCATGGTTTTTCTCCCATGAGAAAGAAAGACGGGTAGGGATTCTGCAGTGCAGAAACGGGCCAGACAGGGCTGTTTACTGTTGGGCCGCGGGTAATAATGGAGGTGGTGGGATGGATGGATGGGATTGCCCGACGACGGCTAGGTTGCCGGCCCACCCATCCTTGCCGCTGGAATTGGGATTGGGATTTGGATTTGCGGAGGCAATCGCCCGGCCTGCAGGCGTCAACACAACCTGACAACCTGACTGCTTGACCAGATCTCCCGCTCCAGCTGTGATCCTGGCCCGCGTAGCACCACCACCGCCATGCTGGGTGCACGCCACCTTGGCGAATACCACCCACATCATACACGCCCACTCAGGGCTGCGTTCTTGCTGACCTGGAGGAGTACAACGAGGTCACATCCTCGAGCCTGGTGCTCGGCGCTGGACAGCATTGTCTGCACGTCTGACAGCTATTCGCGATGTGACTCGCCGGCCCTGTTCTTCCACATTGCGCTATGTGGCCATGATCGGCAGTTGACAATATCGAGCGATCAGCATGTCAGCTTGCTGATCCTTTAGAAGCATCCCTTGCGCATGGTCTATGTATGACATGAGGTAGAGATGGCGTTTGCAATTACGAACTGTTTCCCCGTCCGGCATTCATACAATTTCCCTGTTATTCGCGCGCGCGTCTCTTGAAGTACAGCGACATGTTCCGTCATGGTATGATCCGCCCTACATGGGCAGATAGTTTCTCGTACCTCAGACCAGCAAAGCCTACTACCACAGTTCTTTGCTTGTCCACCAGTGACCACTCCCATCTTTGCGTATCAGACTGCGGGGCATTGTAGAGCATTTCAACAGGGGCCCTTGGTCCCACAGAAACATCGAATTCTGTGGTAGATAATTGACAGCATCAGATTCTGAGAAGCAACGCTCGTGAACACAAATATTCCTACCATCTGCCGCGCTAGTGGGCGCCAGGTCTCTACAGTCCTCCCAGGACACGGCAACCAGCGTCTCTCGGTACGGAGCTGGTAATGCAGCGACGAGCATCCGCGGCTCACCCTCGATGGTCCGTGCGCGCAACATCGTGACTGCAAGTCACATCGTCACCACCACCGGCCAGCCTCAACCCAGCCGGCCAGCCTCAGCTGCAGTTTGCAACACTTTAGAGTTACATGTCCAAGCCTACTTGGATGGCCTCTGGCTCGTCTGAAATATCACAGGATACCAGCGGGATATTGTCTACATCACACGGCGAGTCGACCCAGACCAGCCAATCCTGACTCGGGGTCACGCCTTCCAACGTTCTGCTTTACAACATACTCACTGCGATAACTTGAACATTGCTTTCTTGCACGCCTCCGTCACGAACATCGAACTCCTCATGAGAAGATTCCTGTCCACCATGGCTGCTGGCGCAAGGAAGTTTGCCCCTCTCAAGGAGGGGGCGACAGCAGATGCTCACCTGCCTCGACTCAAGGTGGGTGATCCTGTCTTCTACGTACCCTTTCATGCGTTTTTCTCTCTAATACTGTATTGATAGGGGATTGTTTTCGATGTAGACGGGACTCTCTGGTTGGTTTCTCTTCGGCATTTTCTTTCTCACCTGCACCAACCTCTTGCTTGTGCACAATCCGTCCTGAGATTCCGGACTTGGCTGGCTAAGCTTTTTCTGCTTGTATTCCACTTTGGTAGTTGATGCTGGAGGCTCGGGGGAAGACGAATGAGGCAACCGAGGCTGAATGATCTAACATGTCACCGACCGCAGCAAGCCCCAGAACTACATGTTTGGAGAGATGCGAAATGCCCTCTCAATCACCAAGGAAACCGACATCCTTGACCACATTTACTCCCTTCCTACGCCCGAGGATAGGGAGAAGGCCATGGTAAGAAAACGGAGAACCCTCGCCCCTTTTTTTTTTCTTCTTTGCATCTCATATCGCACATTTTGACTTTCCGTCTCAGGAATCAGTCCGCGAAATAGAGCGCACAGCAATGTCTAAACAGGAGGCCCAGCCGGGCCTCGTCGAGCTAATGTCCTATATCGACAGCAAGGGTCTGCCAAAGGGCATCTGCACGCGCAACTTCGACATGCCCGTCAACCACCTGCTTACCAAGTTCTTGTCAACCGTCAAGCCCTTCCACCCAAGTCAGTACAGCTTCTCCTCTAATACAAACCACCCTCCCCCAGAAACTGTTTCTGCTTCGGGAAGCTCCAAGGGTGCATCACCGCAGGCCTTGTGCCAGGCCTAACTAACACGCACACACGCGCACACAAAGTCATCACGCGCGAGTTCCGACCACCCAAGCCCGACCCGGCCGGCATACTGCACATCGCACGCTCCTGGGCCCTCACGCGGCCCGCCGCTGGCGGTGGCGGCGGGGAGGAGCTGAAAAAGGTGTTCATGGACGACAGGGCCGAGCTCAAGTCCGAGGTCGTCGGGAGCAGCACCGCGGGGCAGAACGGCGAGGCCGAGGGGCAGGAGGAGGCCGACGCCAGCGGGCTGATCATGGTGGGCGACTCGATCGACGACATGACGGCCGGCCGGAGGGCGGGCGCTGCCACTGTGCTCCTTGTAAACCCCGCCAACGAGCACCTGGCCGGGCATGAGCACACTGATCTTGTGATTGGGCGGTTGGATGAGTTGATTGGTCACTTGGACGATGGGTTCACCGGGAGGGAGATTTGAGGTGCAGTTGTGCCAGGCAGTCTTTCTTCCCGCCTTATATATTTGTGCTGGCGGCCGGTTTTTGTGGCGTCGTGGCGAGGCATAAACCGTAGGTGAGAGGCGTCGGCTTCGATTCCGGTACAATAAACTCACTACAGACTTCACATGCAGACGAAATAAGGGCCATGAAGTGCACATATTGAAGTCAACCATACAAGTGGGCCGAGACCACTGAATATGTGAGAAACCATATGCCAAGAATGCCAATCATCCTTCCATATCGTATTCAGGTTTTCTAGGTCTGGAATAAGTGCCCTACAGGTCAGCAGCCATGTGTCTTTTTACCCCCTACCAAATGCTGCCAGCCGAGCAAATAGACAGAAGTTCCAATCCCTGAAACAAGTTTCCTCCACACAACGCTGCAAAATGGTTCCCCCAAAAACGTCTGTCGCAAATGCCGAAATTGGACAACTGGCCCGGATTCTTCAACCCTGCTGGTTTCCCGTCCGGTTCGAGACTCGCAGGAGCAGGAGTGTTAGAAAGAGCTGTGGTGAATATGTTCGAATGGCGTAGGGCGTTGCGCTGCCGTTAGGCAGGTACTTCGAAGCCGGTTACGCCGGGTCTATGAAACACAACTACCGAGTGAGTAGAAGGAGAATAATACTGTTTCTTGTTCTCAAAGCTTTGTGCAGCCAGACTGTGCTTCAATGAGATCAGAGAGAAATGTGAGATCAATCCGAGAGGGGGTTGGAAGGCGAAAATTAGAAGGCTCTCGGGCTGGTCGGGTCCTTTGAAACTCGCGTGGCTTGGGAACATAAGAAAGAGCATCCTAGTCTCGCCTTACTTGGTTTGGATATCCCATTCCGTACGCAGTGGTGGAGCCCTGAGGGATGCCGAAGGTTGCCTGCCGCCGGCTTCCCCGGATGTTGCTCCCAACTTCGTCGGGTGTCTGTGGCGTCTGCCTCCGGGGAGGTGGTGGTAGGGGGCCGGGGGGAGGACGAAGGGGTAGGGCAAAGGAGGTCTGCTTGTTGATCGAGCCGGCGGATGGGCTGGGGCTGTGTCGGCCAGGAGGCGGGGGAGGCATCATCTTCGGTATCGAGTTCGTCGTCGTGCCGCGCGGACCTAGTCCCGGATGTACAGGCGGTCCACCTGATCGACCAATGCTGCTCCCTGCCCCCCGTTCTGATCGTGTCGGGGATCGATTCGATACGCTGCTATATTGGTCACGAGGTGACATGATAGCGCCCACAATGGGAATCTCACCTGATGTGGGTGTTTCCAACGCGCGGTCATCCACGGCCGGATCTGGAGAGTCCTTGGAGCGCAGTAGCTCCTGAGTAGACGGGGAGAGCTGGGGAGCCAGGTGGGACTTGCGGTTGTCTCTCTCCATCAGGCTTACGGCCCATTCTCGGAGATCGACAGGGGTTCTCTTGGCAGCCTGGACGAAGGGGTCCCGTTCCTATGCAATATTAGCTTCCTGCGCGCTGGCACGTCTTGTCAGGACGGGACTCACGAAAAGCTCATCCGGCGTCGGACGGTCATCTGGTGTCTTCTGCAGACACTTCTGAATCATGTCCTCCAAGATTGGTGGGAAGGCATCACTCTTGGGGAGCTTGGGTGCCGGCTCGTGGACAATCTGCTGGAGCAGGTCGAGAATACCGGCCGGCGCACTCTCGGCGTCGGAAAGCTGCTCGCTGGCAGCAAAGGGGAACTTGCCGATGGCAAGCTCCATGATTGACAGGCCAAAACTCCAGACGTCGGACTTGACGGTGTACTTCTCGCCTTGGATTCTCTCAGGAGCCATGTATGTGGATGTTCCGACAAAGGTGTCTGCGACCGAGTTGACGAGCTCTCCAGACACACCAAAGTCGCAAAGCTTGATCTGCCCGCGCGAGTTGACGAGGATGTTGGAGGGCTTGATGTCTCTGTGCATGATGTGGTGCTTCGAGTAGAGGTAGGTCAGGCCACCCAGGGTAGCTTCGGCGATCTTGCCCAACACGTCGACACGCACGGGACCAAAGACTCTCGAGACGCGATCGAGCGAGCTATGTATCAAGGTCAGCACAGGGTCCAGCATGTTGGCAAAGGCAAATATAGATGGTTGCGGCCTACCCAACGTCCATATACTCCATGCACATGATGACATCGTTGTTGTCATTCAGGAACGCACCGTAAAAGGTGACAATGTGCTCTGAGTGGCAGCCGTGCATAATCTGAAGCTCCCGAACGATTCGCTTGCGCATCTCTCTCTTGGCCTCGACGTGAATGACCTTTGGCGCTGTTAGAAACGGCCGGGAAGAAGCCGGGGGGTTCTTGGGCAACTCACCTTGCGGGCCATAGTGGTGTTAGTTGGGATGTGCTTGACCTTGCTCACGGTGCCTCCATTTCCTGAACCCAGGTCCCTGATGATCTCAAGGTCCTCTGGGCGCAGGTCGAGGTTGAACTCGATGCCGATTTCCAGCTGCGCCGAGGTGTCCTCGGAGTAGTTGTTCCTGGAATGGCGAAAGTTTGCATTCTCGGAGGTGGGCGGCGGTTTGGGAGCTGCAGGCGTCAGGGCGAGGCCCTTGACGTTCTTGCGCTTCATGGAGCGAGGCGCAAATTCAGCCATGGTGGCTGGTATCAGATTGCTTTCTGGATGAAGCTTGTAGCGGTCGGCCGCAGCGGACGCGGAGTCGTCTCAAGGACCCTCGTACAGGGACCCTCGTACAGGCCTCTGGCGGATGCAAAGGCAGTATCAGCCTCGCGCGTGGAGGGGTAATCTGCAGATGGGGCCGTCTGTCCGTTTCCAGTCACCTGCGAGACACGTCTGTTGCCAGCTTGTCTGGGCGGCGAGGTCAAGCCTGGGGTGTTTGACCAAGGATCGAGCAGGTGCAGTACCGTTGCAAGAAGGCTCTGCGAGAGGCGGGAAGACAAACCGAAAAGTGGTTGGGCACTCAAGCGGAGGGCGGAGAGGTAGTTGTCGTGACTGGTGGGGGCTTTTGGGCGGCAGGGTATCGATATCGGGCGCTGTGCCGCTTTCATTAACAATAGTCCATGCCTGTGCAGGCTGCATGTGGGCGGGGATGTGCAAACCTTGCTTTTTTCTTGCTGTTTATTTTGTCTCACAGGATGTCTCTCTCTTTCTCTCGGTAGACTATCCGACAGTCTGCTCGACGAGGGAGAGGGAGGGAAAAGAAAGAAAGTCGTTAGGCCCTCTGGTGAAACACTGGCCGGCGGGAAAGAACAGGAGGAAACAAGTCCGTGGGGCCAGAGTACGGAGTAGAGTGTACGGAGTATGCAGAGTGAAGGGTCGTCGGGCAGGCCCACTGAATCAGTGCAAGCGTCCCAGGCAGTGGGGTGTCGAATGGGACCTTCGCACGGGCGACGCGGGGCGTTGAGACGGGCGGCGAAGCTCGACGCTGGTTTGCGCCAAAAACAGACAAATTCTGATACCGCGGGGCGGATACGACACATCGCCTGTAGTGTACCATGTACTATGTACTGTACCTTGGTCGTGTACGTAGACCACCTGTGGTATCATTATACTATTGCTTGGTATGGGACAAGACAGGCGATAGACCGTCGGCGAGCCGGGTCTTTGTTGCAACGCTGCTGTATGCCAGGGGATGCGATTCGCCTCTTGACGCCGCCGGGCGTGCATTCCTGGCGTCCAACGTCCTGATTCGACCCTGGATGCTACCTGGACAAGCACCGCCGGACATGAACTGCACGAACTGCGCCCCAAGCATCTCTATGTTGAAGGACATCACAACAGCAGCAGCAGCAGTGCGGGAGGATCTAGCTGTCCGGCCGCCTAGGTGAGGGAAAGGGAAGGGGTAGAGAAAAGGGGGCCGGCGAACAGACTGGACGCCATCCCGTCGTTTCCAATGGTTCTAGTGGAGTTCTGGCCACTGGGTGTGGCCCCCAAAACGGGCTGGCGTCTCAAACACGGACCTCCTCTCCATTGGCCATCTATTGTTCGTCAAGGTGCTGCACGCCAACAGGGGTCTGACTGAACCGACGAGCACCTGTTGGCTGCCAGCACCTCAGCGCCCGCTCTCTGGGGCCACACCACGGCAGCAATTTGCTCGAAACAAGTCTGCCGTACGAGCAACCGCTCGGCTTAGCACCCGGGGCCCAGCTCCCAAGGTTAGGAGCTGTATCATATTGATGGCATATGGCGATATCCCAAAACTGCATGACACGACATGTGGCAAGCCCAGTAGACACGTATGGGCTGGGGTTTGCCATAGTGCTTACATTAGGTACAGTACAGATTACCTAGGTATGAGATGGCAGCATCCAGATTGAAGTAGTCCCCAATAGCGTATTGGATTTGGGACCTCTCCGAAACTGATGATACCAACTTACTGTTATGAACCAACACAATGACACTCGCAGGACCCGTTTCAATAACCCAGGCAACCCGAAATCAGATGCCACAATGCAGCAGAGTTATAGCACACTAGGGTTAGAGTTATGCTGCCCCAGCCTAACTGCAAGCCCATTAAGTCAGCTTAATAAGTAGGGCATTAAGCCTTATATAATAAATTATAGTCTTATCTTATAAGCTAATAAGTTAGCTCAAAAAACATACATATAAAGATATAATTATAATTATAATAAATAGCTTTTATAAAATAAATGTTTATTCATTATTAATTTTCTATTTTAGTCTAGTTAGAGGTTTCTTAAAAAAAAAAAGGAGAGGCTATAATTGTTCATTAATATAATAATATTACTAAGAACTTAATACTAAATAAGAAATATAATACTATTAATATGAAAAGTAAAAACATAATAGCTACTAATAAGATGATGATAGCCTCATGATGAGGCCAGTTGAGACCGACTTTAAGCCATGTGTAACCTAGAACCATTGAGACGAATAGCCCAAGGCCAACTGATACCAACGAACAGTCATTGGCGAAAAGAAAGCTCATCTATCAAAATCCCTCGAGACAAGTGAAGTCCTCCCCGGCTTCTGTTCTGGGAACGAACACACACACACACACACACACATCGTCAGCACAAAACCACATATCAGATAGAACAAGACTTTGGGGGAAAACCTGAAAGGAGATATTTGTGCATGTGTATGATTCTTGAGGTCTTCACTGCTTCTCATCGAAAAAGCTGTGTCTTTATGATACGGCTTAGCGTGTCTTTTTTGGGGGCTAGTCTACACTAATAAGTGGTTTTGTTTGCTTGACAGACAGCCCGCCACCGGCAGGCAACAGACGTCTTGCTCTGGAGCGTGCCAATACGATGAGCTCAGCTTGCCAGCTCCAAAAAAATCCCCCATCCGTTCGGCCCAGACAAGCAGCCGACTTGATCATTTTATTTTCCTGCCTCAGGCCGTCCGTCTGCCTCGACTGCTCATCCGAACCCATTGAACGCCCCGAGAGAGGTGGACCACAACTTCTGTCCTTGTCTTCCAAACACTCCCTGCCGACCTGCCTGAGCTGTTTGTCGCCTCGCGCAAGTCAGCCTCCAGCACATCTTCCCCAATCACCTCGCTCCGATTTTCACAACAAAGAAAACGATCACGCACTGCAATCTGCCAAGATGAGCACACGCGATTTGATTGACGACCGCGCTGAGTTGGACGATGAGGAAGAGGAGGAATCATTCGTTGGAAGCGAGGATGGCGATGATGTCCAGCCTCGCCGCCAAAAAGAGCGCCCCCAGATCGACGACTCCAGCGAGGAGGAAGATGACGATGACGATGAGGAGGAGATCCAAAAGGTCTGTGACGAAATCGATCCAGATGTATCACACCAGCAAACCGTAAGCTAACCCACCAATACCAATCGCAGGTGCAGGAGGGATTCATCGATGATGAGGACGAAGAAGCCGAAGACACTGATGAACGAGAGCGCAGGAAGCGCAGGAAGCGACGGCGGGCGGAGCGCGATGAGGAGGCCCAGCTCGATGAGGAAGATTTAGACCTCATCGGTGAGGCCAACCCCGAATTCCAGAGTAGAGAACAGCCTCAGGTGCGCCCCAGCACCCTTGCATACCCATGACATTCTACCTTGACATGTGCTTACTATTGCGACAGTCACAATACAAACGCCTCAAGCGCGGACACCGCGATGAGGATCGCCATAGCAAACGACCTGAACTTGCTGCTACCCTGTTCGAGGACGAAGACGATGCCGGTGATGATCGCCAGTACGCCCGCCCGAGCCATAGCCGTGCCGCCCCCGACGAATTCGAGGATTTCATCGAAGATGACTATGGCGATGAAGAGGAGCGCATCAGGCAACAGGAGGACATGGAAGTCGCTCGCGGCCGGGATCGCCTTCATGTCGGCAGCGTCATGCAGAACACTGACCTGGAGCAAGAGGCGCTGGAGGACATGGAGAGGATCTTTGGCAACGGCGAGGAATACTTGTGGGCGCTGGAGAAAGAAGAAGACGAGGAAGAGGGCATCGAAGAGCAGCAGCTCGAACTCAAGGACGTCTTCGAGCCTTCCCAGCTAACCGAGAGGCTTTTGACGGACGAGGACAACGAAATACGTGCTACCGATGAACCCGAACGATTCCAGCTTGATCGGCGGCCGTTCAAGAAAACTCAGATACAACCGGATCTGAAGGAAGAGACAAAATGGATATCAGATCAGCTGTGGAACTTCAAGCAGTACAGCATGGACCCCATGCTGGAAGGACACTTCGCCAAAGCCGTCAGTAAGGTCTTGGAGTTCTTCATCATCGACTCGGTCGAGGTACCCTACGTGTTTCAGCACCGAAAGGACTATCTCATCCACGCCAGGAAGGTGAGAAATCCGGACTACAACCGACGTGATCAGGACTCGTCCGAATTCGTCGTGCAAGCCGAGAAGCTGCTTAACCAGGACGATCTGTGGAAGATCTTGGAGCTCGATACCAAGTTCCGTGGGTTTGTTGAGAAGCGAGCAGCGTTGGAGAAGAATGCTACTAGCCTCCGAGGCATTGATGTACAAGACACCATGTTTGAAGAGCAAATCTTGGAGGCAAAGCAGATGGAGGAGCTTCAGGATCTTCTCGACTACGTAAACTTCAAATACTCGACCCAGCTGAAGGACGTCACAGCCACAGATGGTGAGACACTCAAGCGGCCCGGAGCAAGATCGTCTCTTTTCGACCGGGTCCGCAAGAGCAAAGCCTACGACTTTTTCCTGGCGTACGGCTTGCCTCCCGAGACCGTGGTGTCCAATCGGCTCAACGCATCGTCAAACGCCGGGTCGAGCACGCACCGAGCTGTCGCTGACGACCCCTCCGAGCACCCTGTCGACTTGGCAGACAGCTTGACCGATGGTGACTTCTCCACCGCGGACTCGGTGATCAATGCAGCTCGCCAGCTGTACGCCGAAGAGCTGTTCTCGAGCCCAAGATTGCGCAAGTGGATGCGCGAGCATTACTTCCTGAACGCCGTCTTCACTTGCCGTCGTACCGATAAGGGACTGCGCAGAATCGACGAGTCCCATCCCCTCTACGAGATCAAGTACATCACTAACCTCCATGGGCAAGATATCGCCAGGAAACCTGAACTTTTCCTGAAGATGATGAAGGCGGAGGAAGAAGGCTTGGTCGAGGTGAAGGTGGCCCTTCAAGATGAACGCGAGTTGAGGCGCCAATTCTACCAAGACTTGGCATCCGACAACTTCAGTGAAAAGGCGGACGCCTGGAACGATGAGCGCAAGAAGGTTCTGGACCTCGCGATGTCGAAGTTGGACAAGATGATGGTCAAGGCGGTCAAAGATGGCATGCGCACAGGGTGCCAAGAATCCATACTCAAGATCTGCCGCGAAGAGTACACACGCAGACTCGATCAGGCCCCCTACAAGCCCAAGGGGATGGTGCTGGGCACAACGCCTCGTGTCCTCGCGCTGTCAAATGGAATGGGTGACCCGAGCCGAGAGAAGATCACGTACGCTTGGGTCGAGGAAGATGGGCGCGTGATCGAGTCCGGCCAACTCGGAAACTTGGCGCGGGACGAAGAAGCTCGCGAACAATTTGCGGAATTGGTCAGGAGACGGGAACCAGATGTCATTGCTGCCAGTGGCTGGTGTGCCGACTCCCACAAACTCATCAAGGACTTGGAGAATCTCGTCAACGAGAAAGGTCTCATGGGACCCGAATATGACGACCAGGAGACGAACGAACTGCGCACGGATTTGCTTGAAGTCATAGTCGTCAACGACGAGGTTGCTCGCCTCTACAAGGACAGCCCCCGAGCGGTTGCTGAGCATCCCACACTACCGTCTCTGACCAGATACTGCGTGGCTCTGGCTCACTACCTCCAGAACCCCCTCAAGGAGTATGCAGCTCTTGGGAAGGATGTCATCTCATTGTCCTTCCACCCATGCCAGAACCTGTTGCCGCCAGACAAGTTGAACAAGTACCTCGAGACGGCAATGGTGGATATGGTAAATCTCTGCGGTGTCGATATCAACGAGGCTGTCAAGGATCCATATACTGCCAATCTCCTGCCGTACGTATCCGGTCTCGGCCCACGAAAGGCGCAAGCTGTCATCAAGGGCATCAACATGAACGGAGGTGTCGTGACCTCGCGAGATGAGCTCGTGGGAGACCCTGATAACAACAAGCTCCCTGTCGTCGGCCCGAAGGTCTGGGACAATTGCGCCAGTTTCTTGTTCATCGAGTACGATACCTCTATTCCGGGCTCAGAACCCCTGGACAACACTCGTGTGCACCCAGAAGATTACGAGCTCGGACGAAAGATGGCAGCCGATGCACTGGAGCTCGACGAGGAAGATGTCAAGGCTGAGACGGATGAGAACGGTGCCGGTGCCATCGTCCGCAAGCTCTTCCGGGACGACGAGCAGGAGAAGGTCAACGAGCTGGTTCTCGAAGAATATGCCGAGCAGCTGGAGGCCCAATACAGTCAACGAAAACGGGCGACGCTCGAGACTATCAGGGCGGAGCTGCAAGCTCCGTACGAAGAGCTACGACGGAATTTCATGACCCTCAACGCGGACGAGATCTTCACCATGTTCACCGGAGAGACAAAGGAAACTCTGGCGGAGGATACAATCGTACCCGTAAATGTTCGGATCGTCAAGGATGACTTTGCCATCGTTCGGCTCGACTGCGGAATTGAGGGTCGCATCGAAGCTCATGAGGTCTCATACCGCTCCTCAGTCAAAGATGTCCTCTCCGTCGGCCAGACCGTCCAGGCGAAAATTCTGGAGGTCGACCGCAAAGTCTTTCTGGCAAAACTTACTGTCCGTGAAGACATGTTGCGTCGGCCCAGCAGGAGACATGACTACGACCGAAACATGTGGGACTACCGACAGGAAGAAGATGACAGGGAGGAACTCAAGGAGAAGGACAGGACGACCGGTAGGACACAGCGTGTCATCAAGCACCCCTTGTTCAAGCCGTTCAATGCCACACAAGCCGAAGAGTGGCTTGGATCGCAGTCCCCTGGGGAGGTCGTAATCAGGCCATCATCCAAGGGTAATGATCATCTTGCCATAACTTGGAAGGTGGCGGATGGTGTCTATCAGCACGTCGATGTGCTTGAGCTGCAAAAGGAGAACGAGTTCTCTGTCGGACGTCTACTCCGGGTTGGTGGCAAACACTCGTACACGGATCTAGACGAACTGATTGTCGACCACGTGAAGGCGATGGCTAAGAAGGTCTCTGAGTTGATGCAGAGCGAAAAGTTCCAGAAGGGCTCGAAGGCTGAGCTTGGTATGTATTTCAGGTGCTCGTCATTTTTCAGATATGTTTGCTGACTGTCCTGTGCAGAAAAATGGCTCACAACCTACATGGACGCTAATCCCAACCGTTCGAGCTACGCATTCTGCATTGACAACAAGCATGCAGGCTACTTCTGGCTGTGCTTCAAGGCTAACAGGCAGTCACGGGTCATGGGATGGCCGGTACGCGTCGTGCCAAACGGCTTTGAGTTCCTGAAGAACCAGTACCCCGACGTGAGGGCACTCACGAACGGGTTCAAGATGAGATACCAAAGCGAGATCCAGCGCATCTCGGTCAACGGCGGTCGGTGATGAGTTCAGGTGCGAGGCAGAATCTATGTGGCCATGGTGCTTTGGCTTGTATCTTATAAAATCACAAATAGTTCACTTGCGCAGTTGGAAGGAAGTGCGCGTTCGTCCGTCCGGCTGAAGGAAAGGCCTATTCGTTGGGAATGGTCAAGGCCGGTACAGTCGCCAATGGATATCGCCTTCAGCAGTCGCAGAATGACAATAGTAGCTAAAGCTGCAATGGTGCAAACAGGTGAGAGATGAAGGAAGCAGTCCCATGAGCATCAATTTACAACTTAAATTCTCAATATTAACGATGCTACTATCTACCTTTCCATGTGATCTCCGCACCGTGCCCGGAACCGCTTCTATGCGCTTGGACTGGTGACGCCGTCGCTCCAGCTCCCGTCACCGACACCAAAGCAACGGTCAAGCATGGATTGCTTATAAATGCGGCACCACGTGGATACCTGCCCTCTACCAATATGACACCGATAGCTATCTTTGGTTAACGCAGACCGAGGTCGACTTGGTTGCGACCATGAGCAACTAGATTTCCAGCCTCCACCATTGCGATTGCTGGTCTGAGGCCATTCGATCCCACGCCTTCTTCAGCATGCGTTACAGGTTCCACATTCCAATGACCGCGCAATGCCACATTTTGTTCGCTTTCGTGGAGATGTGACCTCACCTGAAGTGGGGAGCGTTTCAGTGTGCATCTAGTGAGAAAGAGACTTCCCAGAGGGCGATTACCCAGGTATACAAGACCTTGAACTTCCTTTGCGTCTCACGAACCAACAGTTCGGAGTATAACGTGAAGGGGTGGGAGGATTGTCTCATGTACATCCGTGTTGGACGCTCAGATTTCATGATCCTTGAAGACTGCTCCCAGTCATTTGACTCCTGGTCCCCACCAGTTGACAGAGCATGAGAGCAGGCCCCGAAGGCCAGGTCACCTAATCCCACGTCGGGTGCCGCGAAGCAACAATAAGACAGTCACTACTTTGATATGGCATATAAGCATAGTTAATTTGACTATAGAACTTATTAATTTTCAATAAGAGTAGCCTAATCTAAAAAAGAAGGTATCACCAGAGGTAATGGAAACTAGAGGGCTATTTAAAGGCAGCAGGAGTTGTTAAAAGGCATCCATAGCCTAGCAACCAGCAGCCCCAAGACCCTAATAATATAGAAACGATGTACGTGCATCCCTTTTCTTATGCTAGTTTTTTATTTTTTATCTTTTATTTTCATTTTTTTGTATTGGTTTTATATTGTTTTTATATTTTTATATTTTTTATTGTCCCCCCCCCCCAATTTATTCTTGAACCAGCCTTATCACCTGACACTGGTCCCTTGCGTAGTGTGCTCAACCTGTAGAAGCGCGCAGGCCTGGGCTGCATTACATATCCCAGGGTCAAAGAGCTGTCACATTGCCAGAGGCGGTGTGGGAAAGGTCGCCGTTGATTACTGACAAGTATCATGGCAATAATAACTTGGATGACTAGACTTCAGCGTTGACATATTACTAAATGTGTTGACTTCGGTAGACCAAGTGATCTTCCTCTGGAAAAAATCAGCTTCATCATAAATTACGGAATATCTGTTCCTGTAATTGGTCACAACAAAAATTTTTCTTTGAATTCATTCTGTCGTGGCTTCATCTCACCGCTCTATCCAACCCTCCCCCCCCCCCCCAAAAAAAAAGTGACAGGATCATATCAGACTGGAAACGTGACTCTCCACTTCCTGGTTTTTGACACACTGCTTGTGCAACGATGTTGGTTTGTGACGTTGTTCCGGAGAAATAGTTGGTTCTAGGGAATTCTGAAGAAGACTTGAGAGACTAATTCTCATCAGATATAAAGAGATGAAAATCATCTTTCCATACATTTTTTTCATTTATTGTCCAAAACCGGACGGGTAATCGGAATTAAAGCTCAAGGCGGTGTACCCTCTTTAAAAGATGACTCGATAGAATGGCGAGTTACCCGTCGCTTAGCATCCGGCCAACGATCAATCATCACTGCTTGAAGCTTTTTGACTGGCTGACAGTGGCTGTCTCTTTGCCTCTCCCTTCTCTTCTGTCTCTGATGTGTCATACATCATGCTAGCTTCAACATTCAACTTCGCCATTTCTTCAGCTAGCCACTTCAAAGATGTCTTGAAACTATTCAGCTACGGCTGTTCTTTTCTTTATTGCTCCTGTGCTCCAGACGGCTTTGATGTGCTTCACCGCCAACTGAAGAGACTGTATGGGATGACACTTTGTTTCATTTCACTGGTGTCAGCATCAGCCCCATAGAGGCAGCGTGGCAATGTCAAGCCCACATTGGCCTTTGGTGTGATTTGCCATAGAAAAGCCTTTCGTCTTCACTGAATTCTGAAGAGGGCATTTGGTATAAAGCCCACGTTTCTTTCCGTCGAGACAGAAGAAATGCCACCATCAGATTCCTTCAAGAAACAACAGTACCCAAAATTTACTCGTATCTGTCAAGCTCACTCAACATTACCACCATGTCTTCCGACTTCGACCCCACCAATGCCACTCCATGGACTGGAACACCCGGCCTCTACGCGGCGTTCAACATTGACGGCCAGACCGCACTTGACGAGGACCGCGATGCCAAGCCACAGGTGATCCATGGCTGGTCAGTGAGCATCTACATTCCAAGATTGGACGCGGCTAACAATGCTTACACAGGGAGTACGGCGACTCCTTCGATATTTCCAACGTCAATCAGCTTTGGCAGCTGGCAGACATTGGCGACAAGAAGTGGCTGGTGATCAACAAGAAGACTGGTCACTATCTCGCTGCCAAAGGTGCGTGTCTGCTAAGGAGGTGCCCCGGAGGAGTGGTGATGGGACTGTCACTAACATGCGGACGCAACAGAAGACGGCGGCTCCGTCGTTCCGCAGGCCGGTGATGCCGACATGAACTCTGCTCACTGGCGCATCACCATGGCTGAGGCTGGTGACTTGTACAAGCTGTACTTCTACAGCGTCAAGTTCAACGGCAACTGCCTGACCCTTGCGAATGGCAACGGCGCCAACGGCACCAAGATCACCTGTGCCACCCAGAACAAGGTGAAGAAGGGACAGGTCTGGGTCGTCAAGAAGCAGAACTAAGAAGGGACTGCAGTTCCCCTTTGCACACTTGGCGCAACTTGTCTCAGTGGGTGGCTCAATGGGCGGGGAAGGGGCATCATATAGATCTGATAACACGCACAGGAAGAGAAAACCAAAGAAAACAAGAAAACACATAGACATACATAGCTAACCAAAGTCTTTCATTATGCTATTGTGCTCCTTAGTGCACAACTCCTTCGCCCAGGGACATGCTTTAGGTCCAATACAACATTGAAGGAAGTTCAATGTTGCAATACATATGTACGTAACTAGGAAGCGACTTGGACGAGTGGGTGGGCTGATCTCGATCTGGCCCGACTTTGGTGGTCCAAGGGCCTGGCAGTCTATATTTGCTTGCCAATCAGGTTGTTTCTTTTGGTGTCCTGAGTCGCACGTCCTTCAAAATAATATGCCCCCTGGCTTCCCAGAGGTGTGGGTCTCATACTTCCACGCTGCATGTGTCGTTGCTACATCCACCCACCTCCTCTCGCCCGACTGGAGCCGGTCAACTGTCTTGAAACGGTACCTTCCGTGGACTTAAAGTTCTCAGATACTGTGTATTACCGGGACACTGTATGGACCTCGATGCGGGCATGGGAAACCAACATCAGAATTCAGCGCCAACACCACCCCACATCCACACCGTAGGGTGGATCAAAACATCGGTTGGTTGAAGATTTCCTGCACTATACTATTGGTGCCTTAGCGACCCTGGAACCGTTGTTGGCGGCAGTGAGGATTTTACCTGCAAGTGATTGCATATAAGAAGACCGTCTTTCCCAGGTGCCATACCTTGCAGACCGCCATCAGCTTGAATCTCTCTCGATAAGACTCGAGATCGCGGCTGAGAGACAATATAACTACACCTGTATCTCTATCCCCTTTCCAGCCCCATCTATATCCTGTTCAAACATGTCCGGCTCCAGCCAAAACTATGGCTCTGTGTCTCCTAGCACGGAGAAGTCCAAGCTACTCAATGGACACCCGGCAGAACCAAGGACGGAAGAAACCCTTGAGATAGCCAGCCAGAAACCCAAGGTCAGCAACAAATCAACCAGTCCGGCCCGACGGCAAGAGCTCTGACAGTTGAGACAGTCGCTTTTCGGGATGATTTGGTACATCATCTCCATGTCACACCTGATTACTGAGAGCAACCAAAAGGCCTATGTCCAGCCGGTCACGCTGTTCGCCATGCTGAGCATTGCCTCGGGCGGCGTGACTACCGGCCCAGACCCCAGCTGGAAGGGCATCGCCTTGAGCTTCCCTCGCGTCCTCTTCTACATCTGGCTGTATGTGCTCTACTTCGACTGCAGCAACCAAAAAGACCCCAAGGCCGTCGAGGAGGATAAGATCAACAAGCCCTGGCGCGTCATCCCCTCTGGCCGGCTCAGCATGGAGGGTGCCCAGCGCTGGTACTATGCCGCGATCTGCGTGCTGGCGGCGGTCAGCGGCCTGTGGCTCGGCGGGTTCCCCGAGGCCGTCGCCTTCATGGTGGAGACGTGGTTCTATGACTACGCGGCTGGCGCGGACTATTGGTGGTCCAAGAACCTCATCAACATGATGTTTTATGCGACCGGCCAGGTGGGCGGAACCCGCGTCGCCGCCGAGTCGATGCCGGGCACCAGGATGTCCCGCGCCGGCTACGAGTGGTGTGGCATGCTCGCCCTCGAGATCCTGACGACGATCCAGATCCAAGACATCAAGGACGAGGAGGGCGACGCCATCCGTGGCAGGCGCACGATGCCCATCATCATCGGCGGGAGGCTGACTCGCTGGATCACGGCTGTGACCATCTCCTTCTGGTCTGTTGCTTGCCCCTTGTACTGGGCAAGTGGCAATCTGCACGCCGGGTTTATCTTGCCGTTGTCGGTCGGGGGCCTGGTCGTGATTCGAACGCTTTTCTGCACTTCGGTCCCAGCCGACCGGATTACCTGGAACATGTATACCCTGATGTGGCTGCCAGCACTATATGCCACACCCCTTCTTAGCAGGTTCACCCTCTTGTCGTTGTACTAGACCCATGTCACATGGGAGGGGGGAGATAGGAATATGGGGTGGGGGGGAGGCCAGGGGTAAACGTTATCAAGCCTCTCTCTACTAAGAGATTACCTTTTGACATAGCAGCATAGAAGTTGTTCTTGGACCTTTACCTTGTTTGGCCGGCCACGTAGATGGGAATCTCTGTAGTCGGTGGGTTGTTACTCGGAAAAGTCCGCAGATACACATAATACAGTCCGCATGGTATAATTGTATTAGTTTGGCGCGATGTGGATACTGGTGGGGAAGTAGAGAATATTTATTTGCACTCAAGTTCTATGGTGAAAGAAGTCCCACGACTTATTCCCCACAGTTATCCGACACAAAGAGGGTATCATAGAGGGTCAGAGAGGTAAGCGACCCAATCCAGAATAATAGCGAAGACAAAAGCGCGCTTGAAAACCGGATTTTAAAAAAATTATACCAAGTGGACTGCACTAGAGTGCCTTCGTTCTGCTGGGAGAGACGGTGGAGTGTTGCGAAAAGAATGCGAGACAGTTATGAATTATAAGTGAATGAAGTAAACATGGCAAGACCAAATAGAGTAAGCTGCAGTCAGTTCAATGTATTTCTAATTTGCTTTGAGACCCGATACAAGAAGACCAGCACTTTGTAAGCCGATGGCTTGATGAAGATGAAATCGAAATCTGCCAACAGCCAAGGCCCTTTGCAGGCTTACCTGTAATCAAATGAGAACCTGGCTGGAGAAGAGTCACAATTTACAAGTGAGCCATGGCAGGATAACCAAGTTGGATGGGGAGAACAATCACAGCAGATATCGGTGCCATGTAAATCCCAAGCGGGCCATCCCTGTCAAAGATGGCCTTGTGACTATCGGGACTTGGCACTGCCGTTTACAGTGGCGAGCAAGGCATTCTACATGGGTCGTGAGGGGACTGAAGGCTTGGTTACTAGTGTGACTGAGAATTAAACCTTGCAGAAAACCGAGGTGAAGAAGAGGAGGTGAAAGACACGTTTGGTCTGTTGGAAGTCGGGGGACGGCACCTGTCTGACCATTTAACCGTTGAGAAAATGTGGGCCGCCTGCACTGAATCGGATGATAGGAGCTGCCTGCAGTTGGCCCTGCATACTTAAGTATGCTTGTCGTCTGCATGCCCGGCATTCTTTCATGTATGTGATCAATCAGTCGCTGACTCGTGGGGTCAGGAACATGCATGTGATGTTCCTAGACTCCCACAAAAGTCCCTGTTGACTTTTTGCACGGGATCCCGAAGAAAATCATGGGAATGATCTTGATCAAAGAGCAAAGAGCAAAGATTCCTTTGCACTCTACCAGCGATTATACTTTTACCCTATCCTCATGCCTGATGGATGATGCAGGCTCCAGACCATTGTGGTTCTAGTACACTACACGCACCCTCAGGGGCAACCCCACCCGGTTCCGCATCGTGGCCAGGCGGGTGGAGACTGATCCCACAGATCACGCGATTTCCTCGTGCTGGAGTGTGAGGCGGTAAATGCTAGTCTAGTGTAGTTTCATAATGTACTGATACACTCATACGATAGTTGTGCCGTAGCCGGCGTTGTGCCTGCTGGTCTGAGGTCCCATTGGCCTTCAGGAAGTGTACTTGTCTCGGTGAGCAAAGAGGATGGTCCGCCCATCGGTAGACATGCCCACTACTGCGCTTCACCTTTCAAATCCATAAGGCGGCACCTTCAAGCGTAACTGTGAATATCCAGGAAGCGGTCAGCAGCAAACATTGTGTGCACGCCAAGGTATGGTCGTGGGGTTCGGACTTGTCCAGCCCCATTGCCGTGGGAGCGTATATGGAGTGTTGGTACCCTGGCGACCACGCTTCTTGCTGACAGGGCCCAGAGTAAACCGGCTGGCTGGTAACCCCGCTTTGAGCCACAGGAAGAATGCCCCCGGCCTTTCCCAGAAGCGCGGCAACGGCATATACTGTCCAGACTGTGCGAGGGTACGGAGTACCTGGGCCCGCACAAGGCAACCGGAGCATCTTCGAACCGATTACTGTGTACATGACTTATACTTCAAGTGAATTGGGCACCTGCATATCGCCTGGGGGCACAGCAAACTTTGCCTATCAACGAGCAGCATGGCAACAGGAATATCCCCCCGCGATCGGATCACACAAATGAAGCAACCCAGCTCGTCTGCCTCAGTCTCCCGGCGCAGGATATTTGGCCACGGGTTCTGCCGCCCCTGCGAGGGGATCGCTGGCTGGCTTTCCCACGATGGCGCGGCGGCTGAGCGCCTGGGGGCGGCAGGGTCTCATCATATATGCGATCTCGGAATGGCAGACAGAGACCCCAGCTGCCACCTCTGTAGCTTCTTGTTTAGCTTGGCCGTCGAGGCAGCCGGCCTGGCTGGCCTACCAGGGGCAGTGAGCAGGGCAGCGTACTCGCTCCATGCCTCGACATTCAGTGCGGTGTTTCTGGATGCCGAGGACAGGCAGTGGTGCGCCGGTGATGGTGACCCGATGGTCTTCTTCATCTCTCCCCTCTATTCGTTCGGCACAAGAGCCAAGGATTGGGCCTTGCGCTTCAACAGTAGCTTCATGCTCCTGGGCTCGGAGCCGTCCGGCACCTTTGCTCGGAACCTGTCGCCTCAGGCGGACCTCGATGTAGTAAGCCAGTGGGTTCACCACTGCAACCGTGGACACACACATCCCGACTGCAACCCAACTCCGGCCTTGTTCATACCTGAATTTATTGTCATCGACTGCGAGACTCGGACACTGGTGCTCTGGCCCAGGGGTGCGCCGTATGTCACGCTGAGCTACGTATGGGGGGTGGCCCCCGCGGAAAACACTGTTGATGGCGCGCTTCCGCAGGCGTTGCCTAGATTGATTGAAGATGCCATCACGGTCACGCTGAGACTGGGCTACCAGTACCTATGGATCGACCGATACTGCATACCCCAGGATGATGAAAAAGTGAAGGCCTCCCTGATCCGGAACATGGACAAGGTCTACTCCGAGTCTTCTCTCACCATCGTTGCCTCTGCCGCCGAGCAGCCAAGCGAGGGTCTGGTGGGAGTGGGAGTGGCCCGCGAGCGCAGGCCCTACACCTTAGAATCAGACGACCTGAGTCTGACACAGCTCTTCACAAATCTCGTGCAAGAGGTCGAGGGGAGCCGTTGGAATACACGTGGGTGGACATACCAGGAGGGGTTTCTGTCCAACAGGAGGCTTCTCTTTGCGCACAGCCAATGCTACTTCCAATGCGGCGAGCTTTGGTGCACAGAAGGGCTCAACGTCCCGCCAGGCACACTGTCGAGGCTCCGCAGGCCGGGCCATTCAAGGCTCTCCAGAGTCTTCCCATGGGTTGCCGACAAGCGGCCAGCCGTAGGCCTCAGCTCGCAAGACCGGCGAAGGCAAAGAGAGGAGTACTTTATCGCGAGGGTGCGCGAGTACATGAAGCGCGAACTCACCCACGACGCGGATGCCTTTGATGCCTTCGCTGGGGTTCTCAACTACCTCGAGTGGTTTGCCACGGAGTTTCTCCTTGGTAACATCTGGGGTCTCCCGGTCTGGAGCCCCGAGTCTAGATGGTCTACAGGTGGATCCGGCAGAGACGCGTTGCTTCGCAGCTTGTCCTGGAGCCTCCCCCGCCCCTTCGTGACCAGGCTGGACGAGAAGCTGTCAGACGTCGCCGAGAGGAGGCAGGGGATACCCAGCTGGACCTGGTGCGGCTGGAAGCGGGCCCGGCCGTCGGCCCGCCAGATCGAATGGAGGGACGCCTGGGGTCGGGGGGACGAGATCCCCGCCCAGACGGAGATCGCAGTTGGGTACGAGGACGGGAGCTCTGTCCAGTGGACACCGGACGGCAGCCCTGCGGAGCTCCTGGCCGGAGGCAAGACCATGGGTGGCGCAACGTCTCTCCTCGTGCGCGGGTGGCTATCGCCACTGCTGGTCCCAGCTGCTTGCTGGCATGTCAGCTACGACGGAGAGTGCCAGTGCGGGCCGTACCGTCTCTCCAGGGCTGACGTGCGATATCTGAGTACCGTGGCCGAGCGGAGGGGCTTGCCCCTGACTGATGGGGGCCATATGTTGCAGGCCTGGTTCTTCTCCGCCCTGCACTTCAACACCACCGAGGACAACTGCCGCAGTGAAGTCATGGTGCTTGTGCCAACTGGTGACGCCGGGTTGTATGAGCGATTGGACGCCCTGTGCATTGTCAAGATGGAGTATTTCGTCAGCCGTCCATCCGTGCAGGGCATGGCGGAGAGGTTCGATTGGAAGCTGACGGACTTTAGAATCTGCTGATGGCTCAGATGAGATCCGACCCCAGCTGGTTGTGACTGAATGTCTTGCAAGCAACTTATATTTAGAGGAAGGTATTGGGCTACAGATACTCCAAGCATGCATATGCCTCAAGTGAAGAGTTTCTACCATCCTCCTGCGTAACCGCAAGTCGCAGTTTCCACCCTGTGCCGCTCTAGGGCCCTTACTACTGAATTGTTCCCTGTCTCAATTTTCATCTTCGGCGGGTGACTAAGTAGAATTCGGGCTCGTTAACTATAGGTCCTAGTCTCTATGGGATCGCTTTTCCTCTGTGATTTCGCCACCACTTTTTCCCATGTAAATACGTTTCTGTTCTAGATTCTACGAAGCCGCCAGACTGGGAAAATGCCCCCTAAGCAGCTCTGGACTACGTGGCGAGAATTCAACCCATCCAGCAGAAAGGGATCTCGCGTACTGATACTGCATTCTACAACAAACAATCCGTCACTGGTCCGAACATTGGAACGACATACAACTTCACTGATCTAATTTTTCAAGGGTGTATTACCCATGTTTACCATGGTCATTTGACAACCCAGTTGACGAGGTCTAAAAATGCACGGTATCATGCGAAGATATTAACGGATCCCCCCCCTCCCCCCCTTTTTTAAAACGCGCTTTCTTTTCTTCTTTTCCTCCTTCTTTTTTTTTTTTTTTTTGACATGTCTCGAGGTATTCATCGTCTTTACCCCTTCAAGACAACTTGCTCTTCAATGATACGCACCGAAGGGATCATATCTCCGAACGCGGCTTCTGTCAATCGCAAGTTGGGCTGGGTGGCCGTCTTACTTCCACCGAGTTGAAAAGAGAATAATAGCCTGTATAATAATTCCGAGACTTAATTTGTTGAATTTTTAAATGCTAATGCTTCACTATTTATTGACTTTTACTACCGGCCTTGCAGCCAAGTACTTAGGAGTTCATGTCGTACTATCTCAACCAAGATTCCCGTTCCCCTCAGGAACACGCACGACTGGTATACAAAGATGGAAAAAAAAAAAGAAGATGCAATCAGTGGAACTGGTCCTCGGTGACGCCCTTGCCCATGGCGGCGGTGCTGCTGATGCCGCCGGTGACCATCTTCTGTAGCTCGTCGACGTAGGTGGCACCGCTCCACTTCTGGTGCTTGACGACGTCGACCCCTTGCTCCATCTCTGGCTCCTGGACCAGCTCTCCGTAGGCGCGCATCCCGACCTGGCTGTACGCCTTCGCGAACCGGTCGCTGATGAGCGCCGTGGTGTGCAAGCCTGCCAGCGTGATGAACTGCCAGCAGTAGCCCAGCGACGCCAGGCGGCGGATGTACGTCTCCTGCTCGGCGCGCGGCATGGCCGTCTTCCAGTTGAAGGAGGGGGAGAGGTTGTAGGCGAGCCTGGTGGTGGGTGTGTCGTCAGTTGGGAGCTCGATGAGGGCATATGCAGGTTGGTATGGGGGATATGGGAGGATGGATGACCGTGTCCCGGGGGGGAAGGAAATACTCACTTCTGATCAGGCCAGACAGCATGCACTCCCTTGGCAAACTCCTCAGCCTGCTTGTAATCAGGCAGCTTGCTCTCCATCCAGATGGCGTCGCAGTACGGCGCGTACGCGATGGCCCTGTTGATGGCGCAGTCGCAGCCGCCCTTGAGGCGGTAGTACCCCTCGCGGGTGCGCGGCGCGTCCCAGTCGAAAAAGACGTCGACGCCCGTGATGCCCCTGGCGAGCGTGCGCGCCTCGGCCAGCGACTTGCCCTTGGCGCTGCGCAGGTACTGGGCTGCGAGCCCCTGCTTGTCGACGTGTGTGCCCTTGTTGATGGCCTCGACGACGGCCTCATCGAACCGCTTCAGCCCGGCCTGCACCAGCCACTGGTCCTCGATCGCCTGCAGCTGCTCGCCCACCTTCCCCGCCTGCTCGGCCGCCAGCATCAGGTCGTTGAGCGCCTGCAGGTTGGGGTTGGTCGTGCCGAGGATGAAGGCGTGGTCACGCGGGTCGATGGTCGTCGTGATGAGTGTTGCTGCCTCGGCGTCGGTGCGCGCGATGGCGAGGAGGTCGGAGCCTGTCGTGGGGTCGAGTGCGTCAGTTTCCCCATTCCGAAGCCATGTATTACTTCTTTATCTTCACGTGTTTCACAGTCTTCATGGGCTACTCACCCATGATGTCTGCCTGTGCCCGGATGGCAACCAGGCGGTTGATGTGCTCGCTGATGGGCACCAGCACCTTGCCGGCCATGTGCCCACATTTCTTGGTGCCGGGTGCCTGGTCCTCGATATGGATACCAGCAGCGCCCTTTTCGATGAACAGCTTTGTCAGCTTCATCACCGCCGTCAGGCCGCCGTGGCCCGTGTCCGCATCCGCGATGATTGGGCGCAGATAGTCGATGTTGGCCGTCTTGGCGCGCTGTTCTTTGGGCGTCGTCAGGCGCTCCTGTCTCTGCTTGCGGTCGTGGAAGAGCTGTGCCATGAACAGGTGTGATACCTTGTTCGGGACGGTGGTCTGTCCATAGCTGGTGAGCACAATGTCGACTATCTCTCTGGGCCGTTGGGAGTAGAAGAGGAGGGGGGGGGTTCTGTCAAGGACTCACGTAGGGGTAATCCGCCAGGTCAGGGCCAGGCTCGTCCGAGGCGGATGCTGTTGAGGACGACTGCCACCCAGAGACATAGACAGTATCGAGGTATTTGGCCATCTGGGTGACCATGGTGGGCTCCAGGCAGCCGTAGGTGTAGCTCGCATCTCGGTTCTGTCGAGTCTCATGAGTCTCTCTGGTCTCATACATAGTCCGAAGCCCGTTTCCGGGGCGGATAAGTGTAAAGGGTAGGCAATGGAGAAGTTGGCGAGCGGGCATACCTTGAATCTGCGCTCTAGGATATCCCACAGCTTCTTTGATTGTGCGTTGCTCGGGTATTCAATCTTCAGGTTGCCCCTCTTGGAGACGATCTGCTCGGCCGTGAAGGGCCGCTTGGTGTGCCTCCACCTTGAGCCACTCCACCACCTCTTGACTTCCTCGACCTCTTTCCCGAAGAGCTCGTCCTCGGTCTTGGGGTCCACCGCAGGGTTTAGCATGTTGTTGGCCGCCATGATGGAAGTGGATAGTAGCAGTGGGGATATAGTACAGCAGTCTGGTCTCGTGGCTTTCTAGAACTGGGGAAGACCGAGGGAGAGATGTACTAATAATGATGTATGTCTCTTGATACCGTCACGGAGGTTGCGCAGAGGCGAGGGGAAGAAGCGAGGAGAGGCACAAAGAGCTAAGGATGAGCAGAAAGGGTCCTACCGCCGTCATATGATATGAAACTACAGTCTATCAAGAAGTTTATGGGCACGTGTGAGAGAGGGCCGGCGTTTCCATTTATTTGTAGTAACTAACCGGTTCATCGGGTGAGTTCGGCCAAGCGGCTCTGTCAAAGAGAGGAAGGAATCCCATGTCGTCGATCACCTCCTACCACCCCCCCACCCCCTGGACACCACCTTTTGGGAGCCAATGCTCGGTCAACTCCCGTGTTGTGTGTGTGTGAGAGAGAGAGCGAGGGGGGGGGGAGAGAGAGAGGTAGCGTACGAGCACATCCCATGCAGATTTGTGGCGGTAAACAAGGTAGATACTTAGTTGCTCGTCTTGGCTGCTCTTCCTGTGATGTTAATGCTCGGCTTACATTTGTCTCGGCTGAAAGGGACCGCTGAGCATGCGGCTATTGGCCGAGTTGCCGAAACCAGCACGCTGGGAATTTGGCACGTCAGACCCCCAGCTCCACCCCCGCATTGCGCTAGGGCTCGATGAGGATCAGTCTTTTCCTTGTTGCCAGGACCCATCATCGTCATCGAGTTGGTGTCGACGTCTGCATGTCGTTGAACCAAGACCCTTTTCGCGGTCAGCCAGCTGCTGTGATAAGTCCGTCTTTGCCTACCTAGGATAACTCCAAGGTCTTGTGTACTTCAGGCGGCCTTCTTTTGCCCGTCAACTGCAACCGTTCCCAGTGTTGTGTTGCTCGTCGAGCATGACAGCGCCCTGCCCCTTGCTCAATCAAGCCAGTGACATGTGATAGAAGGGTCTGTCGTCATAAATAGCTCTCCGACTTTCAGTGCAACCCCTGGCGCCCTTGAGCCTCCTAACCTATTTATGCACGCCTGGCCCGGGCGAGGATGGGACCTCGGTTCTTTGATCGACTTCAACAGACGCCCGTCTCACCTCCTTGGCTCGTTCTAGCTGTCACATGCGGAATATCTAGGAGGACGTGCCCTGCTTGATGCCGCCTCTCGGTCAACTTCCGAACCCAAAACCACCCTTGAACACCTAATAATGTCGCCTCGGTCGAGATGCTTCATATTGAATTGGTAACCTAAGTCTCCATACTATTTAGGTGTGATTCAGTGCGGCCAACCGGGTTTTGATTGCCGTCCCGCCTTCGCCTTACCTACCATCCTGCCCGTCTTCTGTACTCAGGTCGTTCCGTCCTTGCATATCAGCACCTCTTCTCCCGAGCTGTACCAAAGCCAAAAACACAGAGCGTTAAGTGCGCTTCCACTCGACTATAATCCTCTCCAGTCTATCGATAGTCAAGCTCTTCTACCCCAATGACTTTACTGACGGTCACTTTTCAAGAATCATGCGTCACAACTCCAACACGAAATTCATATGCCCGCCCGCTCTAGGACCCAACTGAACAGCAAGCAAGGAAAGAAAGGCCCTAGGACATCTCGGAGAGGGCCTTGGCGCGGTTGTCTTCCACAGCCTTGACAAATGTCTCGTATGGCGTTAATGTACCCAGCGCACGGCGCATGTGCGCATTCACAATTTGCAGGCCGTAGACATAGCTGGCATTGACCCAGCCGAACCTGCGAGCCCGTAGTTAGCACATGGTCCCAAAACATGTTAGGAAAGAAGGCGCTTCTGCTGTCTTGAGCTGACTCACCCTTCTTTTGCAACGCCCTTGAAGTCCAGTCCCTGGTTTCCGTACTCGGCATCAACCCTGTGCGGGTCAATCGGTCTCGTCACATCGTATTTCTCGACTACCACGCCGTTGAAGTCCACAAAAGCCTTTGTCATCATGAACAACCACTTGTAGGCCAACCGCTCGGCCTCCTCCGTGAAGCTATAACGGTAGAGACCAGTCCAGGCAAGGATTTGCTGCGGTGCCCAGCCATAGGGGTAGTCCCACTGTCGGTTCGGCCGTTCGAGGCTGATCTCGCCGCGGCTCTTGAGTGTTCCGGCCAGGAGCCCTCCATATGCCTCAAACTTGGGGAGCGCCTTGGTCACCATGGCAGCGGCCTGCTTGGGCGATGCAACACCAGCCCAGAGCGCCCAGAAAGTCGTGCAGGACTCATAGGTGGTCTGCTCGTGGGTGTCGGTATTGTAATCAAAGTACATGCCCTCTTCTTCGTTCCAGAGGAACTTGTCGATGGCCAACTTGCGGCGCTTGGCCCTGCGGTCCCAGATGGCAGACGACTCAACCTGGCCGGGAACGAGCGAGCCAACACAGTACTCCTCAGGGATAGGCAGCTTGTCGTTGAAGATGTTCCGAATGGTGCGTGCAATGTCCGTCTCATACTTGTAGAGCAAAGAATTCAGATCAATAGTCGCGAGGTTCGCGCACACCTTCTCGAACCGGTAAGTGGTGTCATGGCCCGACTCCCGCACGGCCCGATCATGCATGAAGTACTCGTCTAGTTCTGGCTCGAGTATCTCGCGATTGTTATAGGCACGAACAAACTCCTTAAACTCCATGTTGTGCTTCTTGCAGTAGGGCTCCAGGACGTGGACGAAGTGAGTGGCCTCCGTCTCAGGGGGAACGCCCATTCCGATCGGTCTGTACCTGGAGAGGCCCGAGACAGGATCGAGACGGGGAGCAGCAGTCCAGATGCTGTGGTACTCCTTGATGGCTGCCAGTATGGCTGTCCGGAGGAAGTCCAGAGCTCCGGGCTCGTGCCGAATCTTTTCGTAGACGCGGAGTGCCATGTCGGTCAAGAAGGGGGGCTGTGACCGTCCTAGATAGTAGGACCTCGTAGCATTCAGGATCTTGCCATAATGCTTGATGCAGAAGCAGAAGTTGAGCACCATGGATTTGGCGAGATGAACCTTGTCGTTAACAAGCAACCCCAGCGACTCCATGTAGCTGTCCCAGCCGTAGAACTCGTTGAAACGGCCGCCGGGCACAACAAAGGGCAAACCCCGCAGCGTGTCCTCGCCGGTCTTGGGGTCCTTGATCTTCTCCATTTCGACAGCGAGAAGGCCCGGAGCCTCGTTCAGATCCCGAATGAACTCGGCAGTGATCTCCATGGCGTCTGGCAGGCGGACGACGTCCAGCCTAAGCTCCGGCCGGTCCTTTGCGACCTTGGTGTAAAACTCAAATTGCTCAGGCTCACCGAAGGGAACGTAGATGCGCGGGCGAGGGTCATCGGTCCAGTCCTTGGGATCCTTGGCGCAAATATCAATGGTTGACGCATCGATCCTCCGGGTCAAGCCGTCCCAGAAATGGTCGCGAATGAGGCGGGACAGCCTGTTGACGGGGTTCTCGTTCAGCCGCGCCTCATCCAGGATGATCTGCTTGCGGCCATACTCCTTGGCCAAGGAAAGCTCCTGCAGGAGGTTGGACAGCATGTATGTTCCTCGGATGTCGAACCTGTTGAAGCCGTTGGATGCAGCCGTCCGGAGAGAAAGCACCTGCGCGGTGTCAGCTTAAGCCAGCGGGCATGACCGGTCACACTATTTACCTTTGGGCCGTTGTCCTCGATTGTGATCTGCATGTTGCCATCTGTATCCTCCTGCGATTGTAGACTCTCGAGGGTTGGATCAACCGAGATGAGGAAGCGGCGGTTCGTCTGGAGCGTACTCTCGTCTGGCCATTGGCTGAGTGTCAGCTAGAGGACTCGATGATATGGGAGGGGCAGAGGTGTTGTTGTCGCCACGTACCATGACTTCCACGGCGGAAAGGCTCCTTCAGGCCCAGTCTCTCCATCTGCTGCAGGAGACTATTCTGCGTGGCCACTGCTGTGAGCTGGCGCCCCTATGCATTGGAGGCGGGGGCCAATTGGGAGCATACCTGGGAGAAGGTGCGAGTCCGGGCCGAGGCCTTTGTGCCCTTGTGACGGTCGGCTGCGTAATATGTTTTTGCATCGTCGAAGACATCGTAGTTATCGATGGAATCGCTCCGGTTGGGGGCGCCGGTCGCCTTGTGGGCGTCCATGCCGGTGCCAGACATTGCCAACTATCAGGATAAAAGTCGTCGGCGAGGGTGGTCGGTATAGGGGTGGGCGCTGTCGGAGGACGACAAGACAAAGGTGATGTGTAATATGGAGGGGAAAACAGCAATCAGGCGGACGGGGAAACAAAGGTGCCTAGGTAGGCTATAGCGGTCAAGGTCGTGTGACGGGACGGGACGATGCTCCAGGTGGGAGGAGCTACGTAGGTGGTATCACTTCAATGCAGGTTCTCGTTCAGGTTAGCGGCAGCAACAGGGTACGGGGAAGGATGTTGCAGATGCGAGATTTTGTATGGGTGTGGGTGCTGGTGCTGGTGCTGATGCCGGTGCTGATTAGGTTCAAAGGCCATGGCGCATTGGCTTGGTCAGCACAGCAAGGGATGCGACGTGGCCCACCACATTGGCAACCTTGGAGGCTTGAGGATGAGTGTGAGGCACGCAGTAAGGCCGGGGCAGGGGGAAGGGGGCATACAATGGGCAGACGTGGGCAGCCAACGGCTCGAAAAAGAAAGCCTGATGCTGGACGATGAGACGCGGCAAAAGACAGCAAAGCCGGATTCAAGGGTCCAACCACGGCACACACCCTTGCCCCCGAGCCACGGCCACGGCCACACCCGACCCGAGCCTCAGTTCCCGAGAGGAGGAAGCCGGCTGGGCGGTGCAGCTTGCGGGTGCAGGGTCTCACAGCTCGACTTGGGGGCTTGGTACCGAAGGGCAGACCAAAGAGACACGAACTCACCTCCAGTATGCAATGCAGGAGCAGGTAGACTGGTTATGCTGAGGGTGTCTGGCCGTCTCGGGGTTGGTGGTTACACGTGCTTCCTATTGGTGACGAAGGAGCACGGCGATCTATCCCATCGGGATCTCGACGAGGGGTAGGGCCAAGGAGGACTGCAGCTGCACCGTCAGTCCTGCAGCAGGCTCTGTTTGGTTCGCTTGCTTGGCTTGTTGGCCGGACCAGTCAGCGTGATGATGAAATGAATGCTAAGAATACACTCTCAGGAAGGGCAGAAAGATGTAGAATGAAGGAGGTTCGGGGGGCAGGAATCAGTATCGGAATCAACACAAAATTTAGCCAGATAACAGACAGCAGACGTCACAAACTGGAAGCTCTTAGAAGTGGTCCAGCCGGCCCACATATGTAGTGTACTATGTAATGCTGCAGTGGGGGTTCGATGTCCTGGCAGTTGCTAACCCCACCTTGCTCCGAGCTATGGCCCATTCAGGGTTGCTAAGCCAACATCGGCCTACTCCTTCGTATCCACCCTGACGTACCCTCCGTTGCTCACGGATTGCTGCTGTGCTATCAGTCAAACCTACATTGCCTTCGGTACCAACAGAAATTCACCCTCCGTTGCACACTTCTCACGTCTGGTGAAGCTTCGGAACTTTTCTCCAGGATTCTGTCCTCCCGTAGAAGCCACGACTGCCCCTTCTGTGGGTATTGACCCTCTTTGCGTGACAAAAAGATCCCGACCAAGACCTTCGCAAGACACGCTTGCTCCTGCCAGAGCAACACTAATAGGATTGCGGTATGCCCATTATCGAGCTACCTAAGTACCGTACACTCTTGTTCTAGGCTCGCCTCACTCCTCAGTTCCCACAAACCTCATCGACGACGACGCTGGGACGACCTGTCTCTGAGCTTGGTTTGTGCTGCCTCATTACCCCATCTCCTAGAGCGCCTGAGTGCCCATTTCGTCTCATTGCCAACCTCTCGGATAGAGACAAGTGACGAGGCAGTTTGAAGACAACCGAAGGGGCTGCGCTACACCCAAGCATTTCATATACATGTACGCTCCAGAGCCTCCCGGCGACGCGGCGCCCTTGGACATGGCTCACAATCATAACGGCAGACATCGTAGGTATCAATTTATCAGTGGTATTGGCTTACCTACGCACACCCGCCAGTTCTTTTCACTTCATATGTATATATCATTTCACAAGCATCGCTGCCTTTCTCTATTCTCATCATATATCGCATCTTCTAAATTAAGCTTTTATGATTATTCAGGCTCCTGGCCGTGTTGAAAGAGTGTGTTATGCGTGCCTGTCTTTTTGAAGGCTCCTTCAAGTTCAACAGCAAATACCAAAAGTGTTCGCAGCAGCATGTGCCTTGGGTCTACCATCGGAGCTCTTGCTAGTGCAGACTGAGAATTTAATCTACTGGTACAATATGTCCTGGGTCTCGCAATAGACTGAGTAGACGTCTCCTAACCGCTAACTGGTCCGAAAGTAAAGTGGTATATCGTACATATGTAGGATACTTATACATCGACACCGAACCCAACGGCCAAATCTATTACCCAGTATCGTACCCGCGAAGGAAAGACCATAACTAGTGATAACCTGATTACGTTGAAAAGATGGTAGCATTGTGAACTTCATGTTGGTGTGTACCTGAAATCACTCCCGTGAACGAGGAACTCCGTTGATCATACCCACCCTACATTGTTCTTATTCTCCTCCGCCTACTACCGTGCTCAATCAGATATTCACCATTATCAGTCGCATCAAGGAGAGGTTTGACTATCGGTTTGCCGCACAAGATGACAGCATCGAAGTCTCACAACCACGGGCATTAGAGTCCACATCCTTTCCACTTTAGCAATTGTTGCAAAGTAATTTCCACGCGTACACTGGTCAAATTTTACTGAAGGCAGCAAGAAAGGACTCCTTGGGCGAAATCCTCCTATCGTCAGAGGAAGCTGGAGACCCACCTGAAGGATCACATCCTCCAGAAAGGGAGCGACCGGAAGCAAATTGTAGTCTTTCTTCCCGTCTATGGATTCATGGACTCGAGGACATGAGTACTTGAGTGCAAGCAGTTAGTGGTCGGGTCCGTGGGCCGCAATGTATCCCGCTGCGGGTACCCTGGACGCTCTTGGTGCACATGTCTTAGACTGTTGCTTGGTGGGGTCCGCTCGGCAGGCGGCAGTGCCCCTTGACCCCTCCAGGTTACTGTAATCGTCAAGGGTGTCTCTCGCAAAATGCACCCGACATCCACAGCATCTCGTACCCAAGCAGTCTATTGCCCCATTCTATTCTAGTCTACCACTATTCAGCTACCGGACTGCATATGGACTAGATATTCTCACTTCCCTACCTCCATCTCCCCCCTCCCCTTCTTTCTCCCTATAGTCTTGCTCTCATGATTACTTAGCCCACTTTCTGTTTCGCACTTCTGCCTCTCTGCTTGTCCTTGTTACTGCCCATTTCTTCTTGACACATGCTACAATGGCTGTCTTCGTGGACCTCGAAGACGATGACGTCGAGCCCCTCGAGCAGGCCCACGGTCTGAATAAGCCTGTGTGGAACGGCACTGCGCCGGCCGACTGCTCAGTCGCTCACGGGACTGAGGAGCACGAACGCGCTCCTCCAAGCCCGGACGATCGCGAGGAGGCGACTCATGAGCCCGCTGTCGCAGAGGTGCACCCGATGACACTGGCTTTGGGATGCTATCCGTAGGCGAACACCAAACCTTCTTGACCCCTTTGGTCTTTTGTCTGCCCAACTCCGACCTCCCTCCGGGCCTGTTGTGCCTGGGGAAGAGCAACTGACTGGAGACATCAGTATCGTCATGGCCGTGGCTGCTCAGCTTGACCTCAACGATCTCGACAGTCTGTCGCGCACATGTCGGGGCGTTCACGACTCCCTCCTCCAGTACCGCTCCATCCTCCTCAAATCGACCGTCCACTGTGTCAATGAGGAGCTGCCTGTCGACCCCGAATCTACGCTGCGATACCGCGCCAGGGCTGGCAACTGGTATTATATGGAAGACACGTCGAGGAGCAGCTATAACGGCAAGGCTGGGAGCTGTGCTCGGGACATGGTTTCCCAGTGTCGCAAGTGTGGCACGGTCGTGTGTAGGGTAAGTTCAGAGTCCCGCCTGCTTCCCGACTCTGTGAGCTCGCAACTGACAGGCATCTTCAACCACCAGAATTGTGCAATCAAACCACCAGCCAATGTCGTCATGCGCGACAGACACCGCCGGCTCTGTCTCTCCTGCCAAAAGGCTCCCATCGGCCGCATCGTGAAGCCATGGCTAAGCCCGGATATCCCAGCCGACTCCGACCAAGTGCAGCGCGCGATCTGTACATGTGAGACGGCCGGGGTATGGCTCTGCCAGCCGTGCGGGCGCGGCATCAGGGCCGCGGACTCTAAGTATCGCGGGTGAGAGGAATCCGTCTTTGCTTCCCTTTAACTTTCCTGCCCCCTATTCACAGTCGAATACACGTCACAAAAGACCTACAACCACTGACGCGGACCCAGGATCTGGAAATGGCGGTCACAATACGGAGAGGTCTTGGGCGGACTCGGCACCGGTATCGGGGGCAAGTACTACTGCACGAGAGCAATTTTCGATTCAAGTTGCCCTGCAATTACCAAAGCGAGACAAGCCTACTGACAAAGAAAAAAATTCTAGATGCCGATCGGGGTGTGGAGTGCTGGAGGAAAAACGAGTGCTGCAACAGCAAGTACATCGAGCACGAGACGGACTGCGACGCCGCAGACACCCGCGAGGCAGAGGACCTTCTGGCGCAGGGCCACTCGGCCGGCACGTCACCGACCACCCTCAGCCTGTACAGTGGAGCGCATTCATGGAGCAGTAGCCATAGCAACCTCAGCCTCCATAGCAATTCCTCTACGCCGGGTCTCCTGGACCCTGGGTCAACATCTGCAAACACGCGGACACCCTCCCCATCCTTGGGACCCGGGTACGCGAGGCACGAGGTGGAAGGCATCGGGAACAAGATCAAATCGGTCAAGATAACCATGGTGAGGGTCGGTGGGGGGGTGCCCGAGTGGGAGGATGAAAAGGCGTCAGGCCAAAGCCTGCGCCGTGAGGTCAACGGCCAGGCCCGGAGCTGGTGCGGCTGGTGCTCGAGGGTGATTCCGAGCAAGCAGGATTACGAAACGGACGGGAAGCCTCAAGGCCCCAAGGACGGGACGGCTTCTACATGACGACCATCGGATACCTCAAGGGAGGAGGGCATCATGAGTAATAGCCCTGTTCAATACGTTCAGCCTCGCCAGAATAATCGAGAGGCATTTCGAGGGTGAAATAACCCCAACCGAATAGAGAGAAATGAATCAAATTGTACCGTTACCCATCTCGCTATCGTCTATTCTCGTTCCCGGTTCCCATGTCTCGTTCCTCGTTCCCTTGATAACCCCCCATATCAATTTGACTGGAGTATGCCTGAGGTTATCATGGAGCTTGAGATGGTATTTCGAGGTGTTTTGAATAAATGTACAGAACAGAGCAGCTCTTCGAACTCTGGTCCACCGAGCCTACCACTCATTCGAATGCCTGCCAGCCTTCAGGCGTGTCTTTGTGGCCCGCCTTGTATAGTCCTCCCAGATTTGACAGCATGATTGGTCCACTAAAGCACATTCGTCGTCGTCCCATGCTCTGCTGGGGTCGCGCTATCCTATCAACCGCGTAATCTGACCGGCTCGAGCTGGAACCAGTCGATCAGTCCTGCAGGGCAGGCGATCAGGCACAGCTCAAGATACTTGTGTCGAGGGGCCAAGACCAAGTGTGCCACGGGATAAAATGCGCCACCTCCGTCCAATTAGGTGTACCGCACCCAGCGTACCCTTATAGCCACAGCAAAGGCCCCCAAACAACAACAAAAAGTTTCCCTATATCTCCCCCCGGTACAGCATCTGCGTCCTCCGGTGGCGTTCCTCCTTCGCCTTTGCGCGCAGGGGCCCCCACTGCTGGCGGAGGAGCTCCATCCTCCTCTTCTCGAACTCGATCTTCTCCTTGGGCGCCTGGCAGCACATCATGATGAAGATGTGCGGCAGCGCGAACTTGTCCGACAGCGCCCTCACGTCCCACGTATGCGGGTCCTCCCGCCGCAGCCGCCGTATCTCCTCCACCTCGGCCTTGGTGACGGGGCCCCGCTCCTGAAAGGCCGGGTTGTGCTTGTGCAGCCCCCGCACCTTGGGGAGGTCTGCTATGGTGGTGGTGGCTTCCTCTGATGCCCCTCCCGCGCCGGCGGTGCCGGGCGCGAAGTGTGACTCGAAGATCTTGGCCAGGTTCGCGCGCCTCCGCGGGTCGGTCTTGGGCAGGAACTTGAAGGGCGTGTGGTATACGGACGGGGCGCTCGCGGGCGGGTTGAAGATGATGCGGTCTTGTTGCTGGCGCGAGTCGGGGGCGAGGAAGGAAGGGTGTGGGGCAATGTTGAGGGAGCGTCTCGTGCGCGCGGAGGTGGCTTTCGAGCGTATTTGCCGCCTTAGGGCGTTTCGTGCGCTGGAGATGCAACTCCTTGTCGCCGTCCGGAGGAGAGTGTGTGCTGGGGCCTCCATCATGTGAAGTCTATGCATGGTAGAGGCCGGGTCGTGGCCTCAACAACGGCGGCGGCGAGAACAGGTGCTGAGGTCTGCGAGTCCAGGCGATTGGGATCGATCAATTGTGAGGCCCGGTTTTGTAAGTCGTCGATTGTCCACCAGTTAGGGTCGTCCCAATCGCGATGGATGGCTACCGATCGGAGGACCTCAAATAATGCTCCTTGCGGTTGACGAAAAAAGTTCCCAGGCTGCATGAGCTTGGGTGGCTTATGTCAGCGAATGAGTGGGACCCATCTTGGAGCTCTGGCCAATGGCATGCAAGCAGGCACACGACACTTCGAAGAAGACTCAATACTACAAGAACCGATAACAGCTTCTACTTAACTCTGCGAATGAACCTTTGGCTGCAATAGCCCATTAGTGTGGACCCAAGTTTTGGCATCTCCTGAAACCTTCACTAGCGATCAGTTCTTGGACTTCAAATTTTTCAAGCCCCCCCTCCCCGGGCCTGAATGGCCGAGTCCTCATAGTCGATAACGCTGAGGAGTAAGGGGGAAAAAGCTTCATATATCATTCACAAATGACTATCCTATCAGTTTTATTCTATCATGATGTCGGCGTAAATACCTGTCCCTTCGTCGAACTGACCTGCCGTATCTCATCAGCTGGGCCCCCATTGGTCGGAGAGATCACGTCCTGTTCAGATCCTTGAATCAAATGGCTTCCGATCCCCAACTTCCGCCTTTGCCTGTTCTCTAAGGACCTTTCGGAGGATCTTGCCGGACTGTGGGGTCGCCTGGTTAGAATACTTTGACCAATCTCAGGGCTCTCATGGATGTCCAACTTACCGGATTCTTCGGAATTGCGTCCACGAACACAACGCCGCCCTTGAGGCGCTTATACCTGGTCACCTTCTCTGCCATCCATCCCGCAATCTCCTTCTCCGTTGCCTTTGCCCCTTGCATCTTCTGGATGTAAGCCCGAGGTACCTCTTCACCGTCGATAGTCACACCGATGACCCCGACATCCGCGACGGCGGGGTGCTCGAGCAGCAGGCCCTCGAGCTCGGCAGGGGCCACCTGGTTCCCCTTCACCTTGATGAGCTCCTTGATCCTGTCGACGATGTGCCATACCGTTCCTGTGCGGTACTCCTCGCAGTGGGCAATATCACCCGTCCGCATCCACCGTGTGCCGTCGGGGTCGGTCACAACCGTCTCGCGGGTTGCTTCAGGCTTGCGCCAGTAGCCCCTGAGCAAAGTCGGCCCGCTGATCCAGATCTCGCCGGGCTTGTTGGCCTCGAGTATCTCCGTCTTCCCGTCCAGCTCCATGATCTTTGCAGACATGTTGGGGTAGAGCTCACCCACGCCAGCACCGGCTTTTTTTACTCGGCTATCCCAGGCTATGGTCGTGCAGGTCGTCTCTGTCATGCCCCAGCCTTGAGTGATGTTTACCTCGTTGTTTGTGAACAGGCGATGGCATTCCGTCATGACATCGTGAGATAGGGGCGCAGCACCGGACCCGACAGTCTCGACGCTGCTCAGGTCGAACTGGCGGGTGGCAGGATGCTTCGTTAGGGCCACAATGATTGGCGGGACGCAAGCCAAGGTGGTAATGCGAAACTTCTGTATGTATTGCAACATCTTGATGAAGTCGAATTGAGGCATGACGTAGATGGGTGTGCCTTGACGGGCATAGTTTGCAACAAAATAGGTCTGGCCATAAGCATGGTACATGGGGAGGAAAGCGAGGGCGCTAGACCTGTCCCTCTTGACTTGGTGCTCCGGATCCAGCTCTGCCACGAACAAGACCTGGGTGCAGTTGGCAACGTATGAGCGGTGCGAGATCTCAACCCCCTTGGGCACGCCAGTCGTCCCGCTGCTATAGTTGAGACAGCAAGTCGTGTTGGCCGGGTCCGAGGGCTCGACCCAGTCCCAGCTCTCGGCCTGCGCGGTGCCGGCCTGGATGAGCTCGGTCCAATGCCTCGCTCCTTGCTGCCGGCCATTGACGCCGGGCGTGGGGTTTTCTGCCCGGGCATCGGTGTCCGCATCGAAGATAAACACGTGGTCTCTTGCCAAGCCTGCTGTTTCCGCAGCCTGTAATGCGATATCCAGGCTGCCCTTCGCGGCGAACATGAACGTGGCACCGCTGTCCTGGAGCTGGTACGCGACCTCACGAGCAACAAATGTTGGATTGGCACCCGAGAATATGCCACCGGCCATCAGGACGCCAAGGAACACGGACGGGAAGTACATGTTGTTTCCAGCGTAGACGAGCACCCTGTCGCCGGGCTTCAGGCCGGCCTGCTGCAGCCCCAGGCCAACCCGCTTCGCCGCCAGGCGATACTGGGTGAAGGTCAAGAAATGGGTGTCTGGGCGTTCAGCATCAATGATGGTCTTGCGGTCCGGAAGGGGACCCTGTGACGAGCCAAAGATCCATTGTTGCAGAGAGCTGTTGTCGATTGGGATACTCCAGCGCGACTTGATGACCATGTTTGCAAGAGTCTCAGCACAACGAGCCAGACAGAAGTGGAGAGGAACAGGGCAACAGCGGGGAGCACGAGGATATCGCACGCAGTTATAGGGGAAAGCCCGAGAACAATGTGTCAAGGCAGCGCTGACGTCCCAGAGAGGAGACGAGTGGCCTTCTTTCTACCAACGGAGGAGGGGGACGGGGAGGGGGGGGTACGAGGAGCTGGGCACGGGATGTGATAACAATCAAGAATGCCCCGAGGGAATCCATTATTAGCCTCCCAGGACGGGGGAACACCATCCTTCTGTATCCCCGGTCTGGTACTGCATTCCTAGTAGAGGAGGGAGATGATGGTCTTCTCTGTTGCAGCCGAAGAAATGTGGGCGGGATGACGAAACGCCCTTGCAGCAGCCCATCACATCGAGAGTGCCCACCGGCAGGCCTATCGGATGAGGCTCCCCCTTCTCAACAATGTCACGCCCGGGAGGAACCCCACGCGGAGCAGGACTGGGATAGACACGCGACCACTACGGCAGGACATCGGAAAAGGACAGGAGATGGGATAAAAAAAAAAAAAAAAACCTTGGGTTGCTGCCGAGCGAATGGGAGGGGTTCTCCTCCCCAGAATCCTTTCATGGTTTCCCCGCGTCGAGCAGGGATGGCCCGAGGTTGACGAGATCGATCATTACTGGATTGGGAAACTGCCGAGGTACGGTACTCCGTACAGACAAAGCACTCGTACTTGTATGGTACTGACATGACAGCCCCGGACGACGAGCCGCTTGGCTTTCCCGACTCGTTGGTTACTTTCAGTAGGACGAAACGCGTAGCTGGTCCTGGGAGATCTCGTACTTAGCGAGGCTGGCTGACGGGGATTGGGTACTATTGCGAAAAGGCTTGGGTAACGCATGTCCAGAGTACTTTAGACTACCATCTGCGGCACTGTAATAAAGATGCCGTCTACGGCAGTGGGAATACATCGCCAAGGTCTGGCTGGGCCTTGCACCAGAGTCTCGCTGAAAAATTAATCAGCCCCGAAGGCTCACAAACCCGTGACGAAGCCTTGCCTTGGGCAGAGATGCGGCTACCCGAGCGCCGTTCGTCTGGGCTGCTGGACGACGATCCATCAGAAACTAAACTCGGGATAGGGACGGCTAGAAACAACCGTGAGCCAATTACCATCCTCTCGGATCCCCAGGTGTCTTCTTGCTCGCGTCGACGGCAAAGAGGCTTGTCAGCTTAGCCCCGAGCAATGCTTCAGGCGTTCTAGGGACAGGTGGAAGGTCGGACGCTGCACGCCACACGTGCTGGTGTCCTCGCTGACCAAGCCTCATCCGGGCTTCCAGACCAGGATGGCTCTGACAACCTTGAAGGCAATAGTCGACGCCGCCGTGCTGCGAGTCCCGTAGCACTCGGCTAAAGCATCCGTTCGATGCCACAGAAAAGAAGCACTTGTACGACGTGGGCCGAGGACTACGCAGCAGGAGCATAGGCCTAGCTACTTGCTTGCGATCCCCCAGCCTGTGATGTTGCGTCTCACGAGGGCCTGGGCGTCGGCCCGCGAATGGTTCTGAGCCGCACCTACGATAAAGTTTGTCCGACCTTACCTTTCGGCTTGGTGCATGACCCTATGGCCGATTAGCTTCTGCGTCGGAGATAGCACTACCCAATCTGGCATATTACCTCTCCGTCTGCTCCGTGCAACGGAGATAGCTCCCACAAATAGTTCACGGATCCCGCGATCCCGTTGCACCACACATGAGCAAGTCCATTTTAATCGTATTGGAACCATGTGGGACGACAGATGTAGGCAGGTCTTAACGCCGGGAAGCTGTCTTGTCATGGCATCTTTGTGGACCAAGTCGGAACATTGAGTCCCATGGAGACGCTTTCGCGCTCTCGCTCGGCCTCGACGTTAAGCCGGCTTTCTATTAAGCTCCGCAGTTCCATGATGCCGACATGTCCCATACGCGACGGTCTGGGGCCAGACTCACTCTGGGCCTGATGGATGGGATGCGGTCAGGATATAAAGTTGACCTGCCGCCTCTGTGGACAGCTGAGGAGTTCGTTCCAACATCCGTCGTCAATTACCAATATCATCGGTGCCAACTGTGCACATTGGATCCACAGCACTCAACTTAGAAGAGATACTTGCCTACACCAATTAGCCATAATAAAGCCCACTCCTCCAAGATGCCACCCAAGTTCGCCAAAGACCAGCCCGCCGGTTTTGTCAACCACATTGAGAGGGTGGCCATCGTGGGCGTGAGTGACACAGCTCTTCCACAGACCAGCAGGACCGTTTTCTAACATAGTCATCTGTAGGCTGCTGGAAGCATAGGCCGCTACTTCGTAAAAGAGCTTCTCAGGACCAAGAAGCACACAGTAACAGCCCTCACCCGGCAGGACAGCACAAACAAGCTCCCTGATGGCGTCCACGCGGTGACCATTGACTACGACGACGAGGCCACCATCATCGACGCCCTCAAGGGCCAGCAGTTCCTCGTCATCACCCTCGCCGTCTCTGCTGCGCCTGACACGGAGTCCAAGCTCATCCGGGCGGCTGCCAAGGCGGGCGTGCCCTACGTGATGCCCAACGCCTACGGCCCGGACCCCCTAAACGACAAGATGATGACTGAGAACCTGATAGGCATCCCCTCCCAGAAGTCCAGGCGCGAGATCGAGCATCTCGGTGTGAGCAGCTGGGTCATCCTTGCCTGCGGCTTCTGGTACGAGTGGTCCATCTTCGGCAGCCCCGACTGCTATGGGTGCGACGTCAAGAACCGCGAGATGACTTTCTTCGACGACGGCTCGGAGAAGATTACCACCACTACCTGGGACCAGTGCGGCCGCGGCCTCGCGGCTTACCTGAGCCTCAAGATGTACCGCGAGGATGAAAACGACAAGGCGCCCGCTGTCGACGACTGGGCAAACAGGGCCCTGTACATCTCCAGCTTCAGGGTCAGCCAGAAGGACATGTTTGAGAGTGTCAAGAGGGTGACCGGCACGGCTGACACGGATTGGAAGATTGGGTACGTCGGCTCCGCCGAGAGGTTCAGGGAGGGCCATGAGGCAATGAAAAAGGGTGACATGGACGGCCTCACGCGACAGATGTATGCGCGAATCTTTTACCCCACGGGAGAGGGTGATCACAGCCGCCTTGGTCTGGCGAACGAGGCACTTGGCTTGCCTGAGGAGGATATCGACGAGGCCTCCAAGGGAGGTCTTGTCCTGTTGGATCAGGGTGTCCTTTCTTACCGTCGGAAGGAACGCGTGGCGGCGGCCCGCACGGGCAACATATTAGCCCTTCAAGTACCTAAGTAGGTAGGTGGGCTCCTTCTGAGCGTTTGATATCGTGAGGATTCTTCTACTCAATAATAACCAAATGTGACAATCATTTGCTACATTGCTCATCACTTACTCGTAAGACGCGGGCTTCTCAGTTTGAGTAAGGAGTTTGACATGTAATTTGTTCAACTCATTCACACATATTGGTAACTATCTGTTATGGCTCTCTGGATCGATATAACACGTGAATCTCTCCGTCCAGTGGCACGGCAGCCACCATTCAGTATCACAGCGATGAGAAATCGAAACCCTTCAATATATTCATGCACGTGTGTTCTCCTTTCGTGTGGTTACTGCTGAATACGAGCTTGAGGATTGAGCCTACAAGGATTTTGAGTCACTGAAAAGACACTTTTCCTCCGTGTGGACTCAATTTGACATAATCGGGTCCTGGGCTCCGCACAAACCTCCACAATGTTCAAATCACCAAACTAAGGGGCCCGACTCTGGCGAAAAACACTGAGCACGTGGGTGGCCCTCAGGATATCCTGGAACATCTCACGGATAGACAACTGGCTGGCCTGCAGCATCGCAAAGTAGGAGAGGTCTGGGCTGCGTGTAAAACTGTATAAAGTTTAGGTCCTAAGAGCCGAACATAAAAATTAAATTTTCTCTTCCAACAACATATGGAGAGGCAGAGGGAAGGCTGAGGAATCCGAGAAAATACGAACCAAAAGAACAGCACCATTCACCAGTCAACGAATTCAGACGGGGCCTATGACAGGGAATGAAGCACGAAGACGACGAGTCTGGAGTTGGATTATGGCAGTCAGGCAGGCAGGCGTCACAGAAATCTTGTCTGTGGCCAACCACGGAGATATGTAGTCTACCACCATCCGAGAAGACACCATCACACACACCGCTTCCGCAAATTTGACGACCCGTCCATGGCCACGTACGGCATAATAGGCAGCTCCGCCTGAAGGGGCTGATGAGCCATAAAGGACGAGGCGGGATTGCACACACCCAGATAGATTTATATGTGGAGAACACTTGTACAAACATCGCTCGGCAACGTCAGCTTTACGGTGCTCACATGCTCGCTGTAGTGGGCAAGCTTAGGCAGACAGCAGGACCCCAGAGTATCCCTGTGCCTGGACTGTGAAGGCCCGTACCATACTCCCAGTCACAATCACAAGAGGCAGCAGCAGCTGGACGGAGCGCTGAAGATGTGCTCTAAATTTCCCCGACCAAAATAACGCCTCGCTATAAGGGAACCGACCAAAATTTTCTCGAGTTCTCCCCATCAAATGAAAGCCGTGACGTGTGTATGATACATAGCAAAAGAAGGGTCCAAAAGAAGATGTTCACACCAATAAGCACGAAATGCTGGTGAGCGTATGCAGCTGGAGATGCCCCAGATGTACAATGTACTTGGCAATTTCATGCCGGGTATAAAAGCCCAACCTCCCAGAGGCGGGCCGCTATGTTGCTGCCACTTCTTCAGTGGGGTGTTTCTGGTCAGACGCGAGCGACGACCGATTTTTGTTTCGTTTTCCTGTTTCGCAACGCCAAGACAGTTCAGCTCTTGCTTTCCTTCTTTTCCTTGTCCTTGAAAACCTCCCACCAGTTGTACGGCAGCTCGGACTGGCTGGCGTATCCCGACCACGTTGGCATGACCTCCTTGATAGGATGCAGGAACATGGCCGGCAGACATGGACGGCCATTGCGGAGCTCCCATGCTCTGCCACCGATCCCTGTGTCCTCATACCCCATCCAGTTGTTGTACAGCCGCTGCGGCGGCTGCGCTCGGTAGTACCATGTGGTGCCCTGGAAGCGGTGCTCACGGCCCCAGCCCATGGCACTCCCCGGCCCTCCACTGGTACCTCCTGGTCCGGGGTTGAACCATTTTTGCAACTGCTCCGTACTCCACGGTCGGTCCATGAAGACTGGCATCGGCGCGTAGACAGCCTTGAGGCCGTGAAGGAGCGCTACCGTGTCAGCAGCCATCTCGGAGCCAACGTGGTTTCCTTTCAGATTCTCCGCCGACATGGCGTCGATGAGGCGCTTAGAGAGCCTTGACTGCGTCACGATGGTAGCCCGGCGGGGCAGCTCGGTCGAGTTGTGCGTGGTATCGTTGTACTGCCAAACCTGGTCCCGGAGGATCCAGTTGCTCTCGTCGACATTGAACATTGGCGAAAGTGTTATGAGGTCGGCATCCTCGTCAACTCCCCACTCATACTTGTCCTGCGATGGCGACGCCACAGGTGGCTTTGGTCCGATGGGGTCGATGAATGGCAGTTCAGGCGCGCCCCAGACAGTGTCCTTTCCGGAGGCCTTCTCGACAAACTTGCGATACTGGGTGTCGTAGTCGCCGTGATACTCTGGTACGTAGAAGCGCTCATTTCGTTCCCAAAGCCCCTTTCTTGGCTGCTTCTTGGCGAACTGGGTTATTTTGGTGAGCACGTCGTAATGATGGCCGATCAAGCGGGAATCCATCTCCCAGTTCCAGACATGGTCGAATTCCGGGTGTTCCTGCGAGAACTTCTGCACCGAAAGCCACTGTGCGTTGTGGACCGTCGCGGCGTCCAGAGGGTCGAGCAAGGGGTACATCTCCTGTACCTCGTAGCTACCCCAGAGAATGGCAATGTCGTGGAACTCCTTGGGGACCTGGGTCTTCATGATGTAGTTATACGTCTCCTTGTCCCAGAGCGCGAGATCCTCGAGTGAGTCTTTGACTTGGACGAGGAGATATACCTGATACTCGCCTCCGGTCCGCAGCGACAACTCGCTAATAAGTGATCGCATCATGTGCTTCTCGTTGTCGGTATAGCGTTTGCCCGTGTAGGATCGCAGCAGAACAGCGGTCCTGGACTCGGGTGGGTTCTCGGGCCGCACGACAGGAGATGACGAGTTGACCTTGCTGGCTGATGCTGCTGTTTTGGTTGAACCTCGTCGCTTCAGTCGCTGGGCCTGCCTCTGCTTCTTGAGTTCTTCGGATGTCTCAGCTACCGACGGGCTTCCCTTATTGGATTCCCAGTCACCTGTTTTGGCAGACTCGTCGGCCGGGAGGACCGAGGCGTCGAACCGGGCCTTGTTCTTCTCTGCGCACTCCTTCTGTAGCTTTCCCCAGTGCACCTTTGTCCAATCCAGCATGTGCGCTGGCCTGTCGAACTGCAACTGCATTCCGTACTGGCCTAGCCTCGTGTCCCTCTCGTAACATAGATTGGGGTCAATACCGAATAGATCGAAGCTTCCGAACCTCGGGGCCGGCCAGTTCTCCGGGTGTCCCTTGAAAACCTGTATGTCCTTGATCTCACCAAGGGGCCCATCGCACGGGACAAAGTCGCTTCGGTGCTCGTTCTTCCACTCATGGCTGTCATATCTCGGATACGGGTTGAAGTAGTAGGGGGTCTCGTCGGTGAAGGACGCCGGAACGTCCGACCTTGCCAGGTTTGCTTCGGTATCGGGTCGGACTTTGTCCTTGTCGGTGAGTGTGGAAAGGGTGTTCCCGTATATAACGCCAGCGTCGGGTAGTCTAGGGGAGCGTGTTAGCCTCTGGGATGCGCAATGGCGAGGCGGGCCAGGCAAGTGTTGAGACATACGACCCAGTCTCGTTGTACTCCTTTGAGAACAACCATTGGTTTGCCTTGTCGTCATAATCCTCTGATATTGGCTTCTTCCCCTTGGAGGACTTGCGCCCATTTCCATAGCCCATGGCACTGCCGCTCATATCGATGATGGAGGGAACAACGCCATACCCGCCAGAAGAAGTGCTGAGCAGCAAGGAGCACACAAAGACACTGGCGAGCGCGGTGTAGACCAGTCCTCTGGACCTCCAGAGGAGGCGGCGTGACTGCCTCAGCATGGTGACTGAGCTGGCGCGTAGACGGGCTTTTGCGTCAGGGGGTTCGAAGAGGATCGCAGGTTTCTTCTCGTCGAGCATGGTCGTCTGGGACTGGACTGCCGACTCTCGGGCCGGGGTTCAGTTGGGGGGCGGCTCAATGGAGCATGCCTTGCGGCGAGGGGAAGGAGGGCGGGCTAGAGCGCACAGTGACGCTGGAGAAGGCAAGATAGATAGTGAGTTGCAGTGGAGCGCCCGAGGGCTGGCGTAATCTGGCCGTTGTGGCTCTTCCTACGGACCCACACAGTAGGTCCGGCGGGAGGGCGATGGCGGGGACAAAAGGGCAGTCTAGTAGTTGGCGAGGCGCGCAAATGAGGGTTGTAGTTGGGACGACGTCGTGAGATGGAGGGTTTGACTTTGTGGACGCTTGTACTGTTGGACACAAACCAAGACAAGACAGATGCTACAAAAGGGGAAGACAAAGGCGGTTATGACGATCTGGCCGCAGAGACGCCGAATGCTGGGAAGGGGCCCCGAGTGCTGCGAACAGACGGGACGGACACACACACACACACACACAGAGAGAGAGAGAGAGAGAGAGAGACGAGTCCACAAAAACCGGCTGTGGAGTGGTCGAGCGGTCGAGTAGTTGAAGAGGTTGATCTTGGCTGGGTTTGTTTGATGAGCGCGGGCTGGACAGGGGAAGAGCTGCTAGGCAGGCAGGCAGTGAGGGTGGCGGCCCAAACGGCGATGTGCAGACCCGTCGTTTCGGGAAGCTGGAAAGCTCGAGGCAGCGAGGTGCAACTGGCTGGTTGGAACAGGAACAGGAAGTGCATGTAGGACAAGAGAGACAAAAGGTAGAGAGAGGAGAAGGGAACTGAGCATTCTAATCTACTCAACCGCTGTTGCACGCAGTCTAGACTNCGCTTGTACTGTTGGACACAAACCAAGACAAGACAGATGCTACAAAAGGGGAAGACAAAGGCGGTTATGACGATCTGGCCGCAGAGACGCCGAATGCTGGGAAGGGGCCCCGAGTGCTGCGAACAGACGGGACGGACACACACACACACACACACAGAGAGAGAGAGAGAGAGAGAGAGAGAGACGAGTCCACAAAAACCGGCTGTGGAGTGGTCGAGCGGTCGAGTAGTTGAAGAGGTTGATCTTGGCTGGGTTTGTTTGATGAGCGCGGGCTGGACAGGGGAAGAGCTGCTAGGCAGGCAGGCAGTGAGGGTGGCGGCCCAAACGGCGATGTGCAGACCCGTCGTTTCGGGAAGCTGGAAAGCTCGAGGCAGCGAGGTGCAACTGGCTGGTTGGAACAGGAACAGGAAGTGCATGTAGGACAAGAGAGACAAAAGGTAGAGAGAGGAGAAGGGAACTGAGCATTCTAATCTACTCAACCGCTGTTGCACGCAGTCTAGACTAGACGCACATGGGAGTTTGAAGAGGGAAGCTGCATCGATAGCATGTCTGACGGTCCGGTGGCGTGTGTGCGTGTGTGGGTGGGTATGGGGCTATGTATGGCGTATATAGGCCAGAGTCACAAACATCAAACAGAGTCTAATCCAATCGCAGGCCAATCTCGGCGCATAATACCAGAATGCTTAGTTTGTGGGTTCCCGGTTCCCTTGGGCTATAGTACACTACTACAGGCAGCTCCTCCAGGGATGAGTCAAACGGTTCGAGAAGTAGAAGCATCCCATCCCTTTGGGCTACCTTGACGAGAGGGTCTTGTGGTGTAGATACCTACCCACCCAGGTAGGTAGGTACCTTAAGAATGGCCAACAGTCTCCAAAGGGATGGGATCGGCCCCGGGTTGTGGGTTGTGCCAGGCCCACCCGCCAAACAAGGCACCGCACCGCCTTGGCCTACGCTCCGTTTAGTGTATTAGACCCCTAAATTGTGCTCACTCCACTGCATCCTGCCGTGCCTACAAAAAGCATGTTTCTTATAGCGTACTCCGTAGTCTAACATCTCTCGTGCCTTGCCCGATCGAGCCGGGGGACTGGACGTCCCCTACTTCAGTAGGCCCAACGGCTAATGCCAGCCCATCCCTGTGCCCGGAGCTACAGGCCCTCGAGGTTCGGAGCCACACCGGACGCACGCCGCCGACAAATAGTTGACCGTAGAGCCTCCTACACTGGATCGGCCTGCCACACGTGCAGACGTGCTGGCCCACAGCCCTTACTCTATTTGCTACCGCGCACATGACAGCATCGGTGGGCACAGACTCTACAAAAACAATACCTTAATAAAGTATAAGGTCTGAGTTTGCCAAGTTTAGGTTGGCAGAGGGCTATAATGCATACTGACAGGACAGGAATGTATAGACACGTGCATGACAGCAGGGGAAGGGGGGGAGAATAAAAAAATCAAAAAGAGCACTTGCTTGTGCTTGTTGATATTGATGCCAATTTAGCTCGTGCCGCGTCGCCATCTCACAAATAGTGTAAAAACCCCGACTACCTCCGCCAGGCCCATCCTGCGAAATTGCGATTTGAGATGAGGAATACGATGCACGGTCACATAGAGTACCACAAGAAGAAGAAGAAGAAAAAAGGGAAGGGGGGAAAATTAACCTTGATGACATCTAGGGTCACGCTTGCTAAGTCTCTCACGGTCCTCCTTATTTGACAGCCGGCCTTGCCCCATCACGTACGGCTCCAGCAAGTCAGCCAGTGCTCTGGCCCTCAGATATCCAAATCTATTGTTAAGCAGCATGTAGGACATATCTACTAGTAGTCGGGGAGAGAGGCACAAACGCTGCCCAGAGCTTTCAGAAAGGGGGGGGGGGGCGCTCATCGCACCACCACGCACGGCTCAGGCCGAACATTGTCTTGACCCGTGTCTCGTCTGCTCAGTCCGTAGTAAATCTGCTAGATGGTCTCAGACCATGTTGATGACAAGCAGACTACAGCACAAGCACCTTTCACGAGAGGCCTAGTCTGGAACTTGCCGTTGGTCCACCCCAGAAACAGCCAGCCCTCGGCCGGGTCGCCCCCCAATAATTCGGCGTCCCTTTACTCTCAGCCGCGACAAGAGGCTTTGCTTGCCACAGTGGAAGCACACAAGATGTGGCCCCAACCGGTCAAGGGCGAACCTGAAACGCCCACCACCCCCGGCCCCGATCACGTCTCCCGGGTTCTGGGGTGAAGGGCTTACTTTCCCTGCCGTGACGGGGCCTCTATCCCAGGCTTTGCTTAAAAACCATCTCAATGCTCCCTTCAGCCGCGCACACAGAGGGAGACAGAGGAAGAGGATATCAGCGGTATGGGATAGAGTGGGCCGAACAACGCGCTGCGCATCATCGCAATGGACGAACGAGATGAACCAGGAGAAATCCAAACTCAATTTTCAAGCATGCAACTGCCTTCTCAAGCGAAAGAGAGAAGCGACAAAAAAAGGCTCCCGAAAGGTCTTTACGCGCTCGCTCGCTTGCATGTGTGAAGACAGCTTCTGTCCTCACCTCTCCGAAGCCGCCCCGGCCATCCTTCCCCGTGTGGCCCAAGCAAGAGAAGGATCGCTGTGATCAGCATAGATCACCGCACCTCCCAAATGAGCACCTCTGCCTCTCTGGCCTATCTGCTTCCCCGCCACGGACCTTCCCTTGGATGGTGTGGTCACACGGCAGCACAGCTACCTTAGCAGTGGGTAAAGTGATCCCTCGAAGCTCTTTTGCGGACAAATAAACCTCCGCACATGGCATACTGTCATGTTCTGTTTCCCTGCTTTCTCAAACACCCTCTGATCGATCCCCTCGGTCATTTGCGAACGAGAGATGGGGGACGAGGCTCGAGAGTCCTATTTCTGTGGGGTCGACCATCTGAACAACCGGCCGGTCCTGCCCCGGCTCCTTTTCATCTATGCGCGGCGCTGAGCACTGGTCATGGGGTTTCCCACCGCGAGCCCGCCCTGCCATGCAAATAATAATAATTCATCAATGACGACATGGCTAATTACAGCAAGAGGGGCCACCGGCTTAAGACCACATGGCACGGGGCCCGCGCTCACAGCACCGGCTGAGGTACCATCGGTGACGCAGCCGATGCGCGTCGCCGGCCAGCCGGCCTACTGTTTGCACAGGGTAGCTAGGCTTCAATGCTCCTCCGTCTACCAACCGCAATCGTGACACACACTATTATTCATGCATGATACGAAGAAATTCGTAGTATTAATTCTTTTGTTATTTAAATCTTGGACAGCCACTATATAGAGACTGCAGAGCATCCACCTACCAAGCTTAAAGCTTGGACTAGATGGATATACATATGTATATATACGAAAACGGTCAAATGACCTCGACCAGACTCAGGTCGCCATATCCCCCCCCCCCCCCCCGTGTGGCTCATCGTGCCGTTTTCGTGAATGGACCATCCGCCCGTCCATTTTCATCTCCGACACCTGCCCAGCTCGTCCCTTAAGCCATGTGAAGGACACTCTCCCAAGCGTCCGATGTGTGACAAGGTAGTATTAGACCGTGCCCAGATAACAAGAGTAGACATGGCTGGCCCGTATATGAGCCTCGTATCATGTGAAGCCATCCTACACATGAGTCGTTCCCCAAATGAAAATCCAATGCCTGAACGCCGTAGAGATGCTGAGGCGCACTGCCGAGCACCTCGATGTCGATAAGAGATTTATATAGTTGTTGATGCCATTAATGAACAAAAGATCGCGAGTCGGTCACAGGCGGTGTTGACGCAGCAGACGCTCTCCGCAGCAATGTGGTCGCAAGCGATTGGGTATATGAAGGAAGAATGCAATTGCAATAGTCGGGGTATAGGGCGGCTGCTGCACTAGCTGCTGCGGAAACATCAAGTCGAAAATTCAAGATCCAAAAGTCGAAGAGAAAGAACGATATTGTCCGCATCATGGGACAGAAGGTCGTCTCCGTGTCAAACGGAGCACTTTGTATATGTCGAATCCACGGCGGCGCAGGTGTCCATCACATCTTCGGCTTTTAGTCGGCGGCAATGTGCAACCTTGTCGGTTCTTACATCATGCCTAGCCTTGTCCTCCTCTTTTCCATCCTGGGCATTGGGGCCGACGGGGCCAGTCCTCTGCCTGGACCACCTCCCATCGGTGGTCCTAGTCTGCCGTTGCCCCTCGGCATGCCGGGTCGGTAAGGGGGTCCGGCAGGTGGAGGAGGTCCGCGCATCCCCGGCCTGCCTGGGGGCGCAAGATTCGAGCTCCCATAGCTTCGCTGAGAGCTCATCGACGGGCTCCGCCTGTATGTCTGGGGCTGCAGTCGCCTAAATGCGTCCTTCTCACAATATGCCCTGCCGTCGACGTCAAAATAGCCATCCCTGAGCACGACATTGCAGTCTCCGCAGCGGAAACACTGGACGTGGTACTTCTCCATGCTTTCGTCTTCGAGGTACTGTCCCTCGATGCCATCCCGGCACGAGCCACAGACACTGCCATTGACCTTGTGGTAGTGCTGCTTGCAGTATGGCCGGTCGTCATGGACGTAGAACTCGGCCGTCTGGAAAGGCTTGCGGCAGTCTGTGCACACGAAGCAAGCCTTGTGGTAACGGCCAGACAATCGTCCGTCAGCGCTCGAGATGGACTTGCCCACGATGGCTTCACCACATGCCCTACAATTTCCGCGCGAGCCGCGAACAGCCGGGTCTCGTGGTGGTGGAGGCACTCGAGCCTGAGAGAGTGGAAGAGGGGAGGAATCGGATCGGAGTCCTCCCTGGACTGCTGGATCGGACCGCGGCCCTCGGTCCCACCCAGAGGAAGGCATCGAAGGCGCCCGTACTCCTTGTATAGCAGGGTCAAGCCGCTCATCACCCATCGGCGTCTGCATCTGGCTATCCAAGTCCCTAGGGTTCAGCTCATCCATGGAGGCCTGTATGTCGTTCATCAGGTTATCAAAGGCCGACGTGTCGGATGGCTTGCGTGCCGATGCCGTAGAGCGAGCAGGGCTCGTGCTTGAGCTCGGGTAGCTGGGCTGGCTGGAGCCCTGTGACAGCGAAGACGACACGGACACCGAAGGTGAGTGATACGGGTTCATGTCTCCAAACTCCTCAGCGAGATTGATGCTGGGAGCAATGCCTCCAGACACCCGCGCGCGCACGAGGCTCGTCCTCGGAGGAGGCGCTCGGGTTGTGACTGGACCCATGCGCCCATTCAAATCTGTCGATTGGTTGCGATACTTGTCGTGGCGGTCAGGCCGGGGACCAGGTGCCGAGGGTGTGCGCAATGGCGGCTCGGGTTCCTCGCTCGGTCTAGGAAACGTCTGGGAACGATTGGGGCCACCAAACGGATCCGTGTCCTGGTTTTCCCTCTGGGGCGGCCCAAAACCACCGTACCCATTCTTCCTTGGGACTCTGGGGGGGGCCATACTCCCTCCATTACTGCCAGATGATGCCGAAGTGCCAGGCCGCTCAACCTCATCATTCGACCGGCGCGGCGGGGATCCCCCGAATCTACCTCTGGGAGGCGATGCTGACTGTCCACTGCCGAATGGGCCGGGGGCGATGTCGTCCATGCGTGCCAGCAGGCTCGGTGCCTTCTGCGGGCTCGCTGGTGTGTACGCGGTGTACATATCCGTATCACCAAAACCGCCATAGCCTCCAGATCTCCTCACCTGGGGAGGGTTCTGGTCCTCATTGGCGATACTTGGCGCAAAGTAGTCGTCGGCCCTACCGATACTTGGACGTGCACCTGGTGTCCTAGGTGAGACACTTCTTGAGCCACTGGAAAAGCTGAGTGGCGTCAGTGGCTGCCGCGAGTAACTGCGATCTGTATATTCAGTGTCAGCAGTCTGGAGAAAATGAGAGACAAGTGAGATGCTCGACGGACTGGCCATGGCAGTGTCTACTGGCGGTACACTGATTTTGTCGTGTATGCCTTTATACAACGGGGTGAATGCGTCGATGGCCGTGGCAGGAGGGCTGGCTGCAGCAGCACCACCACCACCACCACCGGCGCCAGCTCCGCAGACATGCTCTCCCATCATAGATAACTCGACTTGCTGGCCACATGATGAACACTTTATTTTCGGCATGAGGCTCGACTCTCTGGGTGCCCCCGCCATCTTGGACTGGGCGCGTTGGGCGACAGCGCTGCGAGGCAATGAATAATGCCCGGCTCGGCACTGTCGTTACGATGATATTGCGAATTGACGCGGACTATTCCTTTAGTGGTGTCTGACTTGCGGGCGGGCGTTGCGCGCGCTTGTTTGTTTTCCCTGGAGGCAAGGTGAGATGTTGCTGCTGTAGGAGCGATCTGACGGAGAGTGACGCGGGTGCCGGAGTCTAGCGAAGTGAGGGGAGAAAGTTTGGGATCACCGTTGGTTTGATGTCAGATCGGCGGTGCCTGATGCCTAGAAGGCCGCGGTGCAATGCGAAACGTGGTGAACAATGGGTAAAAGCCCATACAGTGGGACGGTGGTCACGAGTGGTGAAACCGGCCGGTGGGTTTGCAGCCGGGATGGGACGGCGGCGGGTGCGAAGGTGTGGCAGCACAAAGAGTATTGATTCCGGGTTGGCGGTCGAGTCCAAGGGTAGAGCACGTTTCGAAAACGAAGAAACACAAGACCAGATGGCGACAGAAGACCAATTGGCTGTAAAGGACAAAGCAAAGGGTGGGAAGAGGCTGGATTTGTTTGTGCCTGCGGTGTTGCAGAGAGTGTCTCGAGTTGGTTGTGGAGGTTCCTGGTGCCAGGCAGTGTGGCAGGGTACCTGGGCAGGGTGGAGCGCAGGCGGTCGTCGAGACGGGCTGCCCTTGAAAGCAAAAGCGGCCGAGCTCTCGGATTGGTGGTGGCCGACGCTACCCCTGACCAAGGTAGCAGCAACTCGGAGATCGTTTGGACCTGGATCCTGGGATCCGGACCCCTGCGCGGGCGACCGTTTGAGTCTGTGTGCTCTGCGTCTCTGGCGCGATGCTGTCTTCGAGTCTTTTTCTGTCTGTCTGTCTGTTGATGATGATTATGCTAGCCTTGGCCCCGATCCTGGCCCTGGTCTCTTCTGGCTTGGTCTCCGAGGGCGTACCTAGGTAGGCAGTAGCTAGTGCCCCTCAGACTGGTCGCAGATGTCAGTCTGACAAGTGAGGGGGACGGACTGGAGGGTGATGAGGCTACTGCACGTGAGGGATGTGTGTGGGCGAGGAGCACACTAGACATCAGAGCGTGGCGCCCAATCAGCAAGGCGACCGATCGACGATGATGATGATGGTGCACAACAGACAGCTGCGAGTAATGGGACTGGTGATCCAGCCAGCCAGCCAGCCAGCCAGCCAGTCAGCCCGTCTGGGATGGTTTGGATGATACACTAGATATGGGTGTGGAGTGTGGGCGGGCTACGGAGCAGCGACAACAAGACGCGAGAAGGCGAAGAGGAGATGAGTGGGGGGGTTGTTTTCGGGTCCCCTGCTGTGTACGTACTACAAAGTGCAGTTTTCGGCCTGCATTCTGCATTCTGCAGGCTGCTCGTTCTTGGACACGAAGAACAAGTTGAATTGCATCAGACGGAACGGGACTGGTCTCGAAGCGGCAGGACTGGTGGGACTGGATGGGTTGGATTGGATTGGCTTCGAATTCGAGGAGAGGGAGGGCACGCCCCAGGTGGCTGCTAGCCTGCCTTGGAGGGGGTGCCCAGTACCTGCAGGATACGGATGCATACTATGGATATCAGAGGTACCAGAGGTAGGTACCCAGGTACTTACTCATCCGCCCTGCCCTACTACTAAGTACGTACTCGCCACAGGGAGGTGGTCGACAGAGCTGTCCCTGAATTGTGCAAGACGATCTGCAAGCCTGCACGCCTGCGCTACACTACTCCACGCCTCCACGCCTCGCAGCCCCGGCAGCCCTAGAACCCCGAATGGCTAGTCCTGGCTTTCGTGAGGCTCACCTGAGCAGAGACGATATCTGGGCACTCCTCGATTGCGGAAATTCACCTCGCCGATCATGCACACGAACCAAAGAAAACCACAGCAGCGGTATATAATCGCGCAACTTGGCAGCTGGCAGCTGGCGAGGATGCCGCGCTCTTAAATCGAAGCCGGGCTGAAGGGGGCAGACGAGGACGATAGGCATTGACTGTCGGCGACATTGTGTGTCGATCCCTAACCGTATCGTATCTCATCTCACCTCACCTCACCTCACCTCGCTTTACTCTACCATACGGAGTACTCACCCTCATCCCCAGGCGCCCCCCCCCCCCCCCCCCCCNNNCCCCCCCGCCCTCCTGAATCCTTTGGTGTGGGCCTCGCCGGTTTCTGCTGATAGTTCTGTCCCGCCCTTTACCTAACAAGAAAACCGTTGCCAAACAGGCTGTGTGAAACGCGCATTCGGATGACGGCTTGTCGTCTATGCCCGTGGCATTGGGCCCTATGCCGAGCTTTCAATTATAGACTAGACTCTCCAGTCGTGTCAAGTACTGTGTATGCTTTGCACAGGCGAGTAACAGGTTTTCTTTTTTCGGCGTCGGGTGGCCCTGCTTGCCTGCACTGACTCCTGGGAAACAATCGGCTCCACCGCTGCCGCCGGGTGCTTCGCCGCGCGTGCGAACCAGGGCACACCATGGCTACTCACGGCCCGAACGACTGAGCCCTTCGAATCTTGCCCCAACGGGTACCTTGCAGGAACGCGCAGCAACACGCAGCCAATGGAACCCTCAGGCTCAGGCTCAGGCTCAAGCTCGAGAAACTCCAAGGCATGCTTCATTCCACTCGGACTACTTGCCTCACAGGGCTCCGGGCTCCGCCAGGGTCGAAAACTCTGTTCGATAATAGACCTCATCATAATGCACACGTCTATACTGTACGGTGTAGTAAACGGGAGCCTCGTGTAGGCTGGCTGGCTGGCTGGCTGGCTGCATCATCGTCATGGTCAGGCGCCAGTCAGCATCGTAACACCCACCTTAGAGCCGGCCCAGACGGCCTCGCTCACCAACGCCCAAGGGCACATCTGCTGGGTCACAGTGGCTGAATGGGCTGGCTGCATGGCCGGGCTCCTGGGCAGAACATGGCGAGCACTCGTCGGCACTCAGGTAGCAGTCGATCTTGGGTTGCAGCGGCCCAGCGAAGTTGGGGCTTTCATTTTGTCGCCATGTCCATTCATCATTTCCACGACACTTCTCGAAACATTTCCGCCCTCATGTGGATGGATGTTGATGACATGGGGCAGAGGCGATGGCGTGCACAAAACTCCAATTACCACCCCGTTCCAGTCCCCAGCGAACCAACCTTCACCTCACCACCGTTGCCCCCGACTGCCTAAATTCCGACGTGGTGATGAACCAAGAATGAACACGGCCAATGTGGCGCCACAAGAGGACCCCTAATCCCCTTCCCCCCATCTCGCACAAAGCGCAATCTCTCTGCGTGCCACTTTGGGAAGGCCCCCAATATCCACCCCGGCGCCGTCCAGACATTGCCCGTCAATCACGTCCTCTTGTCCGTCGCCCTGCCGTCAAATTCGTTATCATGCCACCGCCCTAATTATGAACAGCACCAAGGAACCCCCCATTTGTCAAGTGATCGACGATCCCCAGCTTCTCATTTGTCATTGTCGAGCCAGCCGGTGGCGTCTGCACCCGATGGGTGATTCCTTCGTCTGGGGGATCAAAGCTGGGGATCTGGAGGCCAAGCCTGCCACTCGACCTCGACGACGGGCACACAGACCTCGCCCGCTCGATCTCGTGGGCTTGTCAAGGTCAAATTAGACATACGCATACGGCATCGGCTCTTTCGGAGCCACCCCGACCCCCATCCCGGACGGCGCCTTGCTAGTGCTGGGGCGCACGGAAATAGGCTATGGTCAGGGCCACCTGGCCTAGGGAAGAAGTCTATCCTAACCCCGGGCCAGCGAGATGTCGAGAGCGTCGGCAGCCATGAAAGTCAACACCCCCCACGGCCACCCGTCAGGTGACGAGCCCAGGGCCGCCGTGTCGAGGATTCTCCGGTGAGTGCGGTCTCATCTTCACCGGGACCGCGTCGCCATCATGAAACGGGGTTGAAGCGGCCTCCACGTATTTGGTGTGCGTAAGCGTAGAACGGCGATCCAGAACCTAGCCGTGTCGCATCGACAGCCGTCGCCCCAACTGTACCGAACATTTTATTCTACCATTTGCTTCAGGTTGCGTCCAGCCAGACCTCCGGATCTCCCGGGTATTCGACTCTGCAGAATAGCCGGAAATGTGGCGGCCATGCCATGTGATGTATCATACGCTCTCATGATGTTCATTTGAGAAGCGACGGAAACTTGCACGGCGCACAAGGCTCCTCTGGCGCCGCAATTCGTCTTGGGTCTAGGGCAAACCATTCTCAGCTCCAGCTTCACACGGCAACTCGGCCCACGCCCAAATCCAAGCCGTCGGCCTTATCTCACCACACTTACGCGGGGGAGGGGCATATTGTGGCCCCATTGTGTGAGCCTTTGTGATACATTATTATTGTCACTCCTGCGGACGGGGCCTGCGGCTGTCTAGATGCGTTGAATGTGCCGCCTCTGGACTCGGTCTGCTATCAAGGTACCCGAATATGCCCAGCGTCAATGCTTGGCAACCACGAAGGAGCCATGCTAGTAGGTATGCTGTCGACGTGAAATCTCGGAGCAAAGGAGATACTCGTGGATACACCAGGGGATGTACCCTTGGCTTCTAATGCATTTTGATAAGACCTAAATTCATCAGTCAGTATCAGGGCCTGTAACGCATCGGTTGGCCAGGCAGCGGTTCAATCTGGTGGCTTCAAATCAGTCCAGGCATTGTGCCAGACAGTCAGAGCCATGTCCCATGCAAAGCAGGCGACTGCAAGGAAAAGAACGAGGGCCGACAAGCTCGGAATTGCAGTATATGCACGAAAACCCAACAAACCCACGTGTCTATACGTGATTGCGCTGCCCTACACAAACAGTGAGCACATGTTTTCGCGTACTTGCAGCTGTAATATATGCAGGTGCAAGAACAACGGAATGTCCTACCCAATGCTGCAGTACCTGCTGGCTGCTTCGGGAAATCGGCTGGACAAATGTCGCGTGCGTTGCTGGCGGTGGTCTTGGTCTTGTCTAGCGTTTGATAGCGGCACCTTCGGATCGCTTTGCCTTCTCACCGCCAGAAGCTTCACATGCCGGATTAACAGTGGATAAATACGCATTGTCCCGAACGTCTTTCCTCGCTTCGCGGCTCGGTCGTGTTGTAGTTCCTTCAGTACGCGAAAGCAACCAGGCAGTAACTAACATCTGCTACGCGCACACACAGCCTCACAGCATCTTCTAGATATCGATCGCGCTCTCGGGCTGCGGTCACAAGAAACCGACAAGACGTTTTCCAATCTCCTTAACTCGTGAGTTCATTCTGAAGATGTATGTGGCTGCGAGAGAGATCTTACTGACGAATCGCAGCGTCCACCACCCGTACGCAGGAGCCCGTTGTGCCTCTCGAGGAGGGAGTACAGCGGACTCGCCCTTCACTCACTAAAAGGCGTCACTACAAAACGCGCAAATCAACCAAGCCTTAGCGACCACGGGTCATTATGGCACCGCACGCCGATGAAGCCGCTGCGGGCTCTGCGTACGGGAACGGACAGGCGACCGGCAATGGAGCTGGCCATGGCACCGACAAGAAGCCTCTCTTCATGGTAAACTCCTCCAATGTCAAGTACACGGACAGTGAGATCTTGTCCAAGTACACTTATCGCACCACCAGTGTGACCACCGCCGATGATGGCAGTTATACGGCCACCCCGCATGAGACCGTGTACAACTTTCACGTTGATCGCAAGGTCCCTAAAGTCGGTATGATGCTCGTCGGCTGGGGTGGGAACAATGGCACCACCGTCACCGCGGGCATCATCGCCAACCGCCGCGGGCTCGTGTGGGACACTCGTGAGGGCCCACGGGCTGCCAACTACTACGGGTCCGTCATTATGGGCTCGACCATGAAGCTGGGGACTGACGCGAAGACGAAGGCGGATGTGAATATCCCATTCCATGATGTGCTGCCCATGGTTCACCCAAATGACTTGGTCATTGGTGGCTGGGATATTAGCGGGATGGACCTCGCCCGAGCCATGGACCGCGCCGCCGTCCTGGAGCCTACTCTCAAGGCGATGGTGAAGAAGGAGATGTCTGAGATGCGTCCCCTGCCTAGCATCTACTATCCTGACTTCATCGCCGCGAACCAGGAGGGCAGGGCTGACAATGTCATCCCGGGCACCACGGCATCCACGGCGCATGTTGAACAGATTCGCAAGGACATCCGTAACTTCAAGGGTCAGCATGGCCTGGACAAGGTTATTGTCCAGTGGACAGCCAACACGGAGCGATATGCCGATATCATCCCGGGCGTGAACGACACTGCCGACAACCTGCTCGAGTCCATTGAGCAGGGCCATGAAGAGATCTCGCCGTCCACCATCTTCGCCGTGGCGTGCATCCTAGAGAACACCCCCTTCATCAACGGCAGCCCGCAAAACACCTTCGTCCCCGGCGCCGTGGCCCTGGCCGAGCGTCACCGGGCCTTCATCGGGGGCGACGACTTCAAGTCGGGCCAGACCAAGATGAAATCGGCACTGGTCGACTTCCTGATCAACGCGGGCATCAAGCTGACGTCCATCGCGAGCTACAACCACCTCGGCAACAACGACGGCAAGAACCTCAGCTCGCAGAAGCAGTTCCGCAGCAAGGAGATCTCCAAGTCCAACGTCGTCGACGACATGGTCGAGGCCAACACGGTGTTGTACAAGAAGGGCGAGCACCCCGACCACACCGTGGTGATCAAGTACATGCCTGCTGTCGGGGACAACAAGCGTGCGCTGGATGAGTACTACGCCGAGATCTTCATGGGCGGCCATCAGACGATTTCGTAAGTCTCCTACAGTCTTGGCCCCTGACCTAGATAGCGAGTGACCCGTTGTTACTAACCTCTCCGGCAGCATCTTCAACGTGTGCGAGGACTCCCTGCTCGCCTCGCCCCTCATCATCGACCTTGTGCTCGTCGCGGAGATGATGACGCGCATCCAGTGGAGGTGTGAGGGTGACGGCGGCTACAAGAGCTTCCACAGCGTCCTCAGCGTCCTCAGCTACATGCTCAAGGCGCCGCTCACGCCCCCTGGGGCCCCCGTCGTCAACTCCCTGGCCAAGCAGCGCGCCGCCCTGTCAAACATTTTCCGCGCGTGCGTCGGCCTCGAGCCCGAGTCTGACATGACCCTGGAGCACAAGCTCTATTAGAGCTCTCGCGAATGTGTGGCAGCGCCTGGAAGCGGGCGTCTTGGTCAAGTCTCGGCCACGCTTTCTGCTGGTTGTCAGTGGAAAGATTGCCGAGGACGACCCTATCATTACTTTCTCCCGAAGCGGCCCGCCGGCGCAGTCTTGCGCGGTGGGCTTGGCTGACCGTATGTGAAGCCGTGTTCTGCGTCCATCTTAGGTGTTTGCTCTTCATGCTCTCAAATACGACACCCTCGACGAGTACCTTAGTTTGGCGACGATACCATAGCACAGAAGATAATATATCAACAGTCATTACCGAGAAATCCCGCCTCTCATCACGTTGATAAGATGCATGAGATGATACTCCTCCGCTGGTCAGGATTTGTATCGAGCGGTGAGCTGGCTGTAGTGCTGCCATACCCACAATGACACATGTCCAACTACAATGCGGTTTGCTTATTTTGATACTAGCCTAGGTACGGTAGGTGCTGCTGCCAAATCTGAGCTTATGTCTCCTCGGAATCATGTGCTGCCCAAAGTGCATCTGGAACCCCGACCTGTTCATCTTCACTCCAATGTTTTCAAAAGCGTGTCAAACTCTTTTATCCTCTCCAAAGACTGGACAAGGCTGGGGAATGCTCCCGCTTCTGGCAGCTCCCCAGGGTCCTGGGAAGCGCCACTCTCCCACCACCTGGCGTATCGCTCGTACACCTCGCCCGTGCATCTTGCCCGCAGGGGCAGTTCTTCCTGCCAGTCTTTCCATCCCACCTCCAGATCCACCACCTCATCAGTCTCGTGGTCATGGATCTGGATCTGGACGGGCTCGCGGTACGAATCCCCCGAGAATATGTACGGCCCGGACGGACTCGTCAGTAGTATCTCCCCCTTCTCGCCGTTGATGCTCCACACAAAGGCCGGCTGCCCCTTGAAAGGCGGCCCGAGCCTGAGCATGACTGCCAGCGACGCCCCGTCCACAACGTTGTCCCTCCCGGGCGCGAGCCGCCCATGAATCGCCAGAGAATCCGGCACATCAGACCGGACCGTCCTCACAGGAGCCCCACCAGCACCCAAGATCTTCATCACCGGCCGCTGGATCTACATCGTGCTCGCGCTGGCGCCGGCCTCCCACTCCCCCAGCACATCGTGGATAAAGTCAATGACGTGGCCGTACGTGATGGTCAGCGGGCTACCTCCCACCTTGCGGTCCGCAAAGTACGCCAGCCCCTCCGGGAGCGCATCGCGCGCCAGGATGTTGGCAAAGACGCGGGCCTCGCTGCTCAGCACGCGGCCCACGCGGCCAGAGCCGATGACCTCCTTTAGCTTGAGCACGGGCGGGCACACGCGGCCCTGGAGGCCGGAGGCGCTGCGGGCAGACCCGGGGAGGCCCGCCAGGGTGAGCGCACCGCGGAGCCCGGACGCGATGGGCCACTCGACGAAGGCGGCGTGCGTGTCGACGCGCGTGCAGCAGACTACGAGGTCGACGCCTCCGTCCGAGGCTAGTGAGACTGGGTCGTCGTGGGCCCTAACCGAGGAGGGGAGGTTGAAGTGTGCCCTGGCTGCCTCGGCGGCTTGGACGCTGGAGTTGAGGAGGGCTACGATCTCGTAGTGCTCCCTGGCGCGGGGGAGGAGGAGGTAAGGGAGATGTCCTTCCGCCGCCCAGGAGGTTGTCGCGCTTGCTGAGAGCCCAATGATGGCGACGCGGATGGGTGCCATACTGGCAAGGCAGTAGGTAGTACCTACTTGCTGCGTGTACGAGTAGTCGTGGTAATGAACTAGTGAACTGTAATGGCAGACATAATACTCTCGGCAGCAGCAGAGCGATCTGTATTACGGCAAATGACGGCGCGTAATTCATGGCTTATCGTCTGGTTTTGTATTTGTAAGTCAATCAGCCAGTGTTGTAGATTTCAGCTTACACATTGCTTCACAGGGAGTTGGAATGATACCACACCGCCCTTGAAGTCCATCATGTCAGTAGAAACGTGCTTACAAATTCTACCGGAAGGCCGCCCTGCGTTTCTTATGGTATATTTGTAATTGATTTGGGTTTGTATCCTGCATCCGAGACAATTTATTTCCATTTATGTTGCTTCGTTGAATCGAGTGCCGAGCAAGTTGATGAATGTGAGACACCCGTGGACGTTTGACAGTCCTGAGCTTTTTACAATTCGTTGAAGCAGTCTTCCAAGCTCATGTAAGTACCTAGGCAATTGAAATTAGGTAGGAAGTGATGTTCATGGATGCAACATTTATTTTATTTTATATATTTATTTTCAAGAAATAATTTCATGCCCAGCCCGGGTATATCAATGGGCATGTGCACAGTCTACCGATACCGTCTCAGGGAACATTCAGAGATACTCCGTACATCATGTCTCGGCTCTGTATAGGCCTTACGTTCATGTCCTTGAGAATGGCAGTATCTGGCAGTTGTCTTTTAAAGGCATTTTTGTATGATGAAGGTTAGTATGAAAGCTATTCTATTCGCTAGGGTCTGCCATCCGTCAAGAAGTCAGACAGAACAACTACAAGTAAAAGGTAAAAGGCTTTTTGTATGGAGGCGGTAGTGGATGCTGACCATGTACGTATCGAGGCTAACTTGGCTTCAACGTCGCCTGGAAAATGCTATTTCGCCATTCCCGTACGTTCATTAACGAGTTCCCACTTTAGTGTATTCAATGTTCTGCTGTGGTCCTCTCGGTCCACACGTTTCGACCCGGCTCCTCTACGGAGTCGATGAGCAAGAACTCACATTGGACCAAGTATGAGGTAGTGTAGCATAGGCCATGAGCTGTGGGGGCGCTGAAGGGCAAGTGGAAGCAACGACGGTCAGAGAGAAACTTCGGCCATGTTCTTCAGAGGTTGTTGAAGGCCAGAGCAGGAGGCCAGAGTGGAGGCAAGTGGGACGTGACGGCTATAAGCCTCAATACGGAGTATAGATGATGGCTCTGGTAAAAACCATGACCGGGAGAATAGTGTAAAATCCTGGGCTTTTCATCCACATATAAACAACCCTCTGTCCTCTGGCAACAGGTCTTGGACATGTTCGTGTCAGCCGGAACCAGTTGAATGGATCAGGTTGGTACAAAAACCAAGTGCTGTGCACCCCCTTTTCCGGAGCTAGTGGGAAGTGGCCCGTGAGCAGGGTGCCCATGGTATTACCTGGGCCCTAGTACCCCGGAACTAGACCATACCGCAGTAGTACGGATATAGAGCCTACAGCCACAGCTTATCAGGCAGGCTGCTTATACTAAGTTTCGGTGGCCCACCTCGGGCGCCGTCAGTGGTCGCCGCCCGTGCTGGTGGTTTTCCGACGGGGTGGATGGGCAGCTGGAGGCTTACACTAATTGAGCAACCCACACTTCGCAAGCCGCTCCTTTCCACCCATCTCATCTCCCGCTCACGAACCAGCCTGCATTCACAGCCTGGCGCGCTTCTCGACGCACATTCATTCCTTCACTCTATTCCTCCGTCACTGCACCATTCGTTTGCTGCCCTCTGTTGCTGCCCGCCCTCCGACGCTGGATGTGGCCCTGTTGTTTTCGTCCCGCATCCAGATCGCCCCCTGTTCTTAATATCCGATCCTAATCCCGTATGAATCGCCCCTGATGCCCAAGTTTTGATTGGATTGACGTACTATGTATGGGTTCACACGGCTGCGCCCCTCTTGTTGTTGCTCCTCTCTCCTACGGCACGGTGTACCGCTAAAACGAACCGAGTCGGCTTCCACCACACCCAGACAATAATTCCATACTCGTAATTGTACCACCACTACGCACCGCCATCGCATCCTGTCGCGGTCGAGCTCCTCGTGTCGCTATCCGAACGAAGGCTCCGAACGCCTTGACAGACCCCGCCTCCACACTGCTGCCCGTCGCAATTGGGCTCGCGTCCCTCCCCCCAACCACCGAGAACATGGCCGGTGCTCTCAGCAAGCGCCAGCAGGCTCGCAACGAGAAGACCCTGCAGGATCTCGTCCAGAATGTCCCCGGGAACAACCAGTGTGCAGACTGCCAGGCGCGTAACCCAGGTCAGTCTCGGGTCCCGGTGTCTCCCGTCATGGCCGTAACTAACTCTCACGACACGTAGGCTGGGCATCATGGAGCGTACGTGCGATCCTCTGGCTTCAGCCACGCCTCGACATGCTTCTCCCTTCTTTTACGCGTCATGATAGACTGACACCGAGTAGTTGGGCATCTTCCTGTGCATGCGATGTGCGTCGATTCACCGCAAACTCGGCACACATATTTCCAAGGTCAAGTCGCTCAGCATGGATGGCTGGTCGACCGAGCAGGTTGAGGTAAGCTCAGAAACCGCCTGCCACCGGCACGCGGTTGTGGACGTCGTAGTTAACAGCGGGTTGCAGAATATGAAAAAGGTCGGGAATGTCGCATCAAACAAATTATACAACCCCGACAACAAGAGACCTCCGATCCCCGTCGACGCCGATGAAGCCGACTCCGCCATCGAACGGTACATACGATCCAAGTATATGAATCAAGGCTTCTCTGCCGCTAGAAGACATCACACCGGAAGCACGACGTCCGATGAAACGCCTCCTCCATTACCTCCGAAGAACATGGGCAAGTTTAGCCTGCGGTCTGCTTCGTCTACGTTCCCGCTCTTCTCGAGGTCCAAGAAGGATGTTGCACCACGAGCAGCTCACTCAAGCCCGCTCCCTCCTCGCAGTCCAGAACAGGGCCACCGACCAAAGGTATCTAAGGTTTTTGGTGCCAGTCTTGGCTACGACAGTGACGACGACATGCATAAGAAACTGGCAAAGCTGCGCGAGTTGGGATTCACAGACGATCGCAAGAACGAGGTTGTTCTCAAGGGCGTCAACGGCAACTTGGAGAGGACAATAGAGTCCCTCGTGCGGTTAGAGGGCCGATCACCTATGGCTAGCCCCGTTTCCGAGTTTCCGGGTGTCATTCGACCGCCAGCGTCCGCTGGAGGTCGCATTACCGGAATGACTGGGTTAACAGTGTCTCGGGCAGAGACTGCAAGGCCTATGTCCGCCTCGAATAATCCCTTCAACATATCTCCGGTTCAGCCCATATCGAGCCAGTCGACAGGAAATATGGCAAACAGGAATCCATACTACAGCAACAACCCTTTCGGCCTGACGGCTGCGCAATCGAATGACGCTTTGAACCAAGCATTCAACAACATGTCACTCGGAGCTCCACAGCCCCTGTTCCCTCACCACACCGGAGGCCTGCCTCAGCAACAGCAGCAGCAGCAGGTGATGATGAGCCAGCAATCCATGCAGCCATCAGTACCATCAATACCCCAGGGTTATTCTGGCAACGTGTTTGATGGCCCTTCTGGATACCCTCAACAAGGCCAACAACCTGGGTTGCAGCCCGCAAAGCCCGTACAGCCCATGTATACTGGTTACAATCCGTTCCTGAATAACTCGCAACAGCAGCCAGCACTGCCGCAGCTGCCGCAGCAGCAAACACAACAACTATCGTCTCTCAACACCGGTTTGATGCCAACTCCTACAGGCAGTGCTTATGCCAACAACCCGTTTGCGAGATCCCCGACCCGTATGGCTACGCCAACCTCGCTGGGACAGATCCCGGAGCAAAGCCAGCAGAACTTCTACAGCTCACCTGCGCAGCCGCAGCAGCAGCAGCAGTATCAGCAGCAGTATCAGCATCAGCAGCAGCAGCAGCAGCAGCTACCGCAACAACAACTGCAGGCACAACAACCACAGCCGCAGATGAACAATCCATTCTTCCCGCAGACTGCAATGGCCGCACCGATGCCACAGGCTCAGTTTAACCAGTTCAGCCAGTTCAGCCAGCCTGTAGCCCAACAAGCACCGCCGAGAGTAGACAAGGCATCTATTCTTGCTTTATATAATCTCCCACAGCTTGCGCCTCAGGCACAGAATACCAGCCTTGAGCAGCAGCAGCAGCAGCAGCAGCAGCCGCAACAGCAGCCGCAGCAGCAGCCATCGCAGCAGCAGGCTGAACAGCAGGCGGGACAAGCATCAATGACTCAAGCGCCGAACTCTCAGAACCCGGCCATGAGCCAAGCAGATGTGGGGGCCCCTATAGCGGCAGCTGGCAACAAGAACCCCTTCCTCGGCGGGGCTGTGGCACCGCAGCCAGCAGTGGCGCAACCTTCAGGCATGGACGGCATGACGGGAAGCAGGAGCCGGGACAGCATGATGGCACTAGGGATGGAATGGTCCAACGGGCGGCACAGCCCAGATGCATTCGCGAACCTGAGTGCAAGATCGATGCGGTGACCCCAGACGATGTGACGGGAGCGACTGGTAACGGACATGTAAATGAGGCTTGTATGATATGGGTCCAGTAGTCCAACTGCTGCAAGTGCGGAGACGGATAAGCGCACGCGGGGTTGGCTTTGTATATACCCCCCATCTTGTTGTGGAAGATGTGATGGATAATACTGTACAATATTGGCCCAGGGCACGGCCAGACGAAGCTCCATGTGAGGAATCGATAATGTCGGCCATATAGGCTATAGCCCAGAGCAGCGGTCTAGACCTTCTCCTGGCAGGTCATACTGACCTGATCCGACTATCAAGAGTGTAAGAGACGGATGTGCCGTGTGAGGCTCTGCTACGGCTCAAGGAAACCAGACGGGGGAGACTGCTGTACCTTGGCGGCCCTCCGCGCGCGCGTGTGTGCCTCCCGAGCCAGTAAGACCAGCAGCAGTGCCGCCCCAAATGCCGCAGCTGGAGCTCCTGCCGTCCTGCCGTCCTGCCGTCCCGCCGTCCCGCCATCCTGCCGTCCTCTCGACGCACCTTGTTGATGGCGAATGTCCCCCGTGCCACAGCTGCTGTCTATCTGCACGCAAGCCTGAAAGCACCCGTCAATGCATGTAAGCAGGCAAGCAGGGCAGCGTAACAGAGGCGGGGGCGTACCCGTTCTTCCCTGTGTGAGGTCCCACCAGTGGCGGTGGCAGGCGTTGAAGGAGGCTCTGTGCCGATCGACCGTGACTCTTTTCTCTCCCTCTCGCACCATCGCTGGTCTTTCTTTCTTCCCGCTCCATGCCGCACTGGCTCGGGGAGGCCCACACAAGCTGCTAGCCTCACCGGCGCGCTGCATGCAGTCATCTTCCTGCTGGGGCAAGTTTCTGCTATGGCTCGCGACCAGTGAGTGCCGTTCTCTTGCCATGGACCCGTCTGACAGTAAGCCGATGGTCACATCTCGCCTTGGTGCTGCGCCGGACAGCACTGGTGCACAAGACTTTCTTCCTTTTTTTTTTTCTCCCTAGGGCTTCAACCGTAGTGTTTCTTTTCTTCCCGCCGTCTGGTTCCCGAAGGCGGCCACCCGTCCTCCCCGGTGTGATCCGGTGCGGTGGCCACGTCTTGTGCGCCCCGTCGATAGCAAGACTGAATGAAATCCCTTCTCTGGATCGCTGAGGGGAACGCCTTGTCAGATGCTGCGACTCTGCTGCCTACTCGGCTGGGCAATACCGCGTGATGTACGCTGTGCTATAACCGCGTAGCTGCCAGGGGCATACAGCACTAGAAGACGGGCGGATGCTGGAGAAAGCGATACTGATCTACCCAGGATGGTCTCGGCATGTTGATCGCATGCGACCTTGTGCCCGTCATTCACGCCAGTCTACCCAACACTCAGCCACGTACTTTATAGCCTGCCTATCTATCTGCACATGTGAGAGGGGATGGGTTACACCTCCAGCTGCGGACGGCACGCAGGGATGGCCCCGGCCGGGCGAACCGCTGCTGGAGCCTGGGCGCCCCCCACGCCCTCGCATCAAAACCCGGGGTCATCACTCAGCTACTCGGCCAACTGTGCCACCGACTCGACACGCTGAGAAGCTCCGGCCCAGCTCAGCCTTATTTTCACCACACCCTTGCTTTTTTCCGCACCACCTCACCTCACCCCATTGTATGTCGGCAGCGCGGTTCGCTCAGGAGAGCAAGACCTTGGGGCGCAGTATGCGCCAGGGCAGGACACACGAGGCAGAACGCAGAACAACACGGCCGGCCTCCGCGCCTGTGACCAGTGGCACCGGCGAATCTGCTCCTGGTCGGCCGGCCTCTCACAAAACACACATGGCTTGTGCTGCTACATGGCACCTCCTTCCTGCCCATCCATCGCTGTTGCTAGCCCCCCACGGCCGCCTACTATTCGCCGTGGCGCCCCAGTCCTGCAATGCCGTGTTTCCCTCTGCGTATGTGTGTACTGGCACAATGACTTCTGCCTCCCCCCAATCTGAGCCGGCCGGGCTGGATGGATGGCTGCGTTCGAGACTGAAGCCTGGCTAGAGCTGCTGTGGTCCCCCGTTGCGACCATTCCTCCCATCCCCTTCGCCCATGTCTTGGTGTCTGGCTGTCTGGTGACCCGGCTCGGCTTGTCAAGTCTGCCTCTCTCAGCCTCTGTTGCCTCCATCTCCTCTCACTCTGCTCCTTCGTGTCGCATCTTCTCGCCTGGTGGCTTCTGCTGTCTCGCACCTCGTCCGTCGTCCTGCAGCAAGAAGCTGGCTCATCGGCAGGAAAGCTGCAGGCAGTGTCGGGTGGGTGGGCGAGGAGGGAGGGACAAGTCTTCGCCCTGCTCGCGCCGTCCAGTCCTTCCGATGGGTGTCCATAGCCACATTCTTGGGGGCCCGCTGCGCGCAAGCCCTAGGCTGCACCCACCAGCCATATTGTATGACGAGATGCGAGGGTCCAGGCACTGCAGCCTTGTCGAACCGCACCGACAAAGCTGACCTGACCTGACCCAGATAATACATCTGGCCTCCACAGTGTGTATTGCCTCTTACCCCGGGTCCTGGGCTTCCCCTCCCTCCCAGCCTCAAATAGTTGGTTTCCTCCCTTGATATGATCACTGGAGAATGGACCAGAGACCTGTTGATATCCAGGTCCTCAGTACTATCAAGTGAAGGAAGAAGGCCGGAACACTGGGGGTCTCCGAGAGATGCGCCTATATTTTCCCGAAGACATGATGACCCGCCCTTGAAGTTGCATCGTTTATTGTATGCATCTATTGGTCCATCATTGTGCCTCTCCGCCTCACGCACCGCGGCGAAGCCCCCTTGATCCTCAGCCGTGGTTCGCTCGTTGCCTAGCCTAGCAGGCATTAAAAGAGCACATTATCGCCCGAGGCTGTTTCCAACCCGGAGGCACCCTCAGGACTGCCGTTCCTGAAGCTGATATTCCGATTTACCCACGATAGGAGAGCCTCTCGAGAGTGCTCCACGACTTATAGCTCCAGGATGTCGGTGTCGAGCTCGTCCGAGGGTGATGGCCCACGGCCAGGGACCGCGAAAGGTGACAGGCGACGGCGGCCGCAACCCAAGACACCTCAACAGAAAATAAACGACTTTTGGGACAAATACAATACTAAGGCCGCGGGGAAGGGTAAGTGTACAATGTCTCACAAGGTCCACTGAGGATTCCCTCGGTCTTGGCCGTCTTGGCCCTTAGACACGCGCTGACAGCCTCGCCGCAGCTACTTCCATCATTCCTCAGCAGAAAGACTTCTCTGAGCAGGCGGCCAAACGCGCCTCGGCGAAGTGTCTCGGCCCTGCCAAAACAACCCAGCAGTCCTACGAGGACGCCGCGGCACAGTGTCGGCACAAGGTTGCCCAGATCGTCAAGGAGTGCCGCCGGGTCAACCAGAAGTACCGCGACCCGCACTTCGACCTGGAGATCGACCTCAAGCTCAACCGCCGGGACTGTCTGGACTCGCTGGATAACGTCAAGGACGAAGACCGCAGCTACGATCACATCCGGGGCTCGCCACTCAAGGACCGTGCTCCCGGATCTCCCCCCAGCGTCATGGGCATGCTTGAGCGCATCGACAGGGAGGGCCCACCGGCGGACGGGGACGGGGAGTCGGCGCTGCGGCCTCAGGCGGTCAAGAGGGTCGTGGACATATTCGACGAGCCAAGGTTCTTCATTGACGGGCCGACAGCCCACGACGTCCGCCAGGGCAGGGACGGCGACTGTTGGCTCATGGCCGCGCTTTGCACCATCAGCAACAAGCCTGGCTTGATCGAGAGGTGCTGCGTGGCACACGACCAAGAGGTGGGCGTGTACGGGTTTGTTTTCCACCGGGACGGGGAGTGGTTTAGCGAGATCATCGATGACAAGGTCAGTCTGCCGTATTTCTGTGCCTATCAGCCTCAATCCAAGCCCTGCAGCAGAGACCTGGGCCATGGGTGTGTTGAAACTGACACCTGACCCGCAGTTGTACCTCACAAAACCTGACTATGATGAGTGTTGTCTGGAGCGTATGCTATGGGAAGACCGGGAACGTGTCAACTCTGAGGAGGCTTACCGCAAGATCTACCAGTCCAATAGCGGCGCACTGGTAAGTGGTCCGTTCCGGCCCCCTGGACGTCCCCTTCCCCCGTATAGGGGGCATTGCTGATTATGCCACCTTAGTACTTTGCTCAGTGTGAGAATCCCAACGAAACATGGTTACCGCTGCTTGAGAAGGCCTACGCCAAAGCCCACGGCGACTACTCCGCTATTGAAGGCGGATATGGGGGCGAGGGGATAGAGGACCTCACCGGTGGCGTGACCTCGGAGATATACACGACCGACATACTCGACAAGGAGCATTTCTGGACCGAGGAGCTCATGAAGGTCAATAAAGATTTCCTGTTTGGCTGCTCAACTGGCGTCTGGGGTCGCGGTATGTCTAACATTCTCTCGTGTCGATTCTGAGCTTCTTTCCTCTTTCTCCTTGGCTCAGATGTCTTGAGAGGAGAGTCCCTTCCGACTAGTGTGACAGTTTATGGAATCTTGGGCGCTCGATACTAGAAAAGTGTAACATGCTGACATCGGGAGCCTTTAGGCTGGGGCGAGCGCAGAGGTATCGTGGAGCGTCACGCATACTCTGTCCTGAAAGCCCGCGAGATCGACGGCGTGCGCCTTGTGCTCCTCAAGAACCCTTGGGGAAAGCATGAGTGGAAGGGCGCTTGGTCGGACGGGTCCAAAGAATGGACAGCCGAGTGGCTGCAAAAGCTGGACCACAAGTTCGGGGACGACGGTTCTTTCTGGATCTCGTACGACGACCTCCTCAAGAAATACCAGGCGTTCGACCGTACTAGGCTGTTCGACTCGAGCTGGAAGGTCGCGTCGATCTGGACGACACTCAACGTGCCGTGGACCCCGGACTACCACAACATCAAGTTTGCCTTCTCGCTCCTCAAGCCCGGGCCGGTCGTCATCGTGCTCTCCCAGCTTGACGAGCGCTACTTCAAAGGCCTCGAGGGCCAGTACCGCTTTGAGCTGAGCTTCCGTCTACACAAGTCGGGCGAGGAGGACTACGTCGTGCGCAGTCAGGGATATTGTGAGTATATCTTTTTATGCGTCGAGAGTTTCTTATTTTCGAAGTTTGGAGTGCCCCGGGAACGTCCAAGGAGGCATATTCAAAACGCTGCCTGTATCTTTGGAAACACCTCTAGAGACGCTCTGGACATTTCCTTCAGGCTCTTTCCAAGGAACTTAGGAAATGTCATACCTGAAATCCTAACTATGAGGGGTGAGCAGACAGCATGAATCGCAGCATCAACGTGGAGCTAGAATTGGAGGCGGGCGATTACGTCGTCGTGGTCAAGATCGACGCCCTGCGCAACGAGTCGATCATGCCCGTCGAGGATGTCATAAGAGCCTTTGCCAAGGAGAGGAGAGAGAAACTACTCCGCATCGGATTCGCGTATGACCTTGCACACAGTAAGGGAAGGATTGTTGAGACCCCCGAGGAGAAAGTCGCAAGAGAAAACTTCGAGAAGAAGAGGCGGGAAAGGGAGAGGAAGAAGATGGCCAAATTCATAATGAGTAAGAAAGAGCAGCACAAACACGACCTCAAGCAGGCAATGAAGAAGAAGAAGAAGGCGACCGGGAAGGCGAAGGCCCGCGCAAAAGCCAGAGGCGAGAGGCGGGAGGCGAGGAAACAAGCGAAGGAGAAGGCTGTGTTGGAATCTGAGTTGGAGCGGAAAAGCCAAGTGCAGGGCCCTGAAGGAAAGGACAGCTCATCTGGGAAGACCACGGCCCAGAATGATACTACTTCTGCCAAATCCAAGGACACGGACAGCACTGGCAAGGTCGAGGATCAAGACAGCAAATCTCAGGCTGTTACAGACGTCAGTAATGGCGTTAGGCTTGGGATATCGTGCGACGCCAAGAGCGCTGCAGAGGGGCCCAAGGACGGCAACGATTCAAGCACCGAGCCGGGAGACGACACGCCCGCCTCGGGCACCATGCTTGAGAGGACACCCGTCGAGGCCGAAGAGACACAGGAGGAAGATGCATACGTGACAGCCGCCGAAGAGGGAGGTGAGAGCCAGCCAACGACGTCCATGGAAACGCCCGGGAAAGAAGAGCCCCCACCTACGCCTAAGGCTTCCCAGGCCAAGCCTGAGAAAGACGCCCCCAAGCGCTCTGCAGACAAGGCAGAACTACCTGTTCACAAGCATGTGGATATCGGGGTGCAGACAGGCCCGGGGCTTCCCTGGCCGCCGAGGAGCCCTGGCCCGCCGCCGGAATATCTCTACTTATCGCCGCCGCCGCCGCCGCCAGGACCCCGAGGTACCCCGTTATACGTCCAGCCCCGGGGTCACCGCCACCATCTACCGCCTCAACTCCGTGGCATCACCTATACGATGCCGCCGCCGCCACCTCCCGCCGCCACCTCCTCATCGTGCTCCTCGAACGCCTCGACTGACGACGGGATCGAGGACACGGACGAGGTGAGCGAGGTGAGCGAGCACGATATCGACTTGTGCCTGCGAGAGGACAAGGCACGTGCCGCGGCGGCACGGGCGGCCAAGGCAAGCCAGCCCTCCAGCCGCCGCCGAGCGGGCCGAGCGAGGAGCTGCTGAATGAGTTCGAGAAGGATCCCTGGAACGCGGTGGGCGTCTTCGGGCTGAGGGTGTACTACAAGTCGGATGGTGGCGACGCCGACGGCGAGATCGTGAAGCTCAGGGTTGAGAGGCCGGACCAATGGGTGTGGGATGACAGCGAGGATGAGGCGGACGATGAGAAGGAGAAGGAGAAAGGAGGTGGGAATAGTGTAAAGGAGCCCAAAGAGGAGGCTAATGAGAGCCAAGTGCTCGATATCGACGACAGTGGAAAGGATGCAGTTGCCGAGAATGTCACCGCTGAGGAGAAGAAGGAGGACGAGAGGATGCTGGAGGACGAGCCCTCGGCGCAGAAGAGTCCTAAAGAGGGCGAGGCTACAGAGAAGGTGGGCAAGGGCGACAGCTGCCCCAACGACGCTGAGATTGCCAAGGGGCTGGCGGACGTGCCCACCAGGCAGGAGACAGGGCCTGAGAAGCCCACGACTGTTATGGAAACGTCTGGGGCGTAATTGCCGGGGAGGCGATGGTTTGCGGTCTGGGCGAGTACAAGCTATGGGCGTTTCTTTTGGCGGATATCCAGCTCATAGTTCCTGGGGGTATCTTCCTGTTATAAAAGTGAGAACTCGACTCGACTTGGTATTAGCTGGACCTATGAATGGGAACTAGAAGTCAGCCTTTTGTACTGTATCCAGCCACATGGCGACTGTGACTGGGAATATGGGCGTCAGACTTGGTGCTGCTGAAAACAACCCCCTGAGGATCAAAGCGCAGTATGGCGGTGCTCCTCGCGTCGTCCAACCCCCCTGATCAACCGAGACCGTCCAACAACCCATCCACTTTCCTCCTCTCCTCAACCTCGACATCATCCACAACCATAGCATCTCCCTCGCCAGATAAACCGCCGCGGTCGTCCTCCAGCCCGGCCTCCTTCCCCTTCAACCTTGCGACCTTGTCCCCGACGCGCACAAGGAGCATGCGCATGCGCTCGAGTTCCTTCTCGACCTCGCCGTCGCGCGTGACGAGGTTCTCCTGGACCCCGCCCAGCGGGCCAAACGAGGACTCGTCCTCGCCACCGCCCGCCGCGCCGACGCCGCCGCCAAAGGGGGCGAGCAGCGCCCTCATCCGGCGCAGGCGCCCCACGCGCGCCCTCGCCTCGCCCCTCCGCGCAGAGAGAACCCGCAGCCGGCCCGCGAGCTCGGCGTAGCGCTCCGCCTCGAGCGGGAACGCGGCGGCCTCCCTCTCGGGCTCCCACGCCGGCGGCAGCGACGCGATGACGCCCGCGTCGGCGTAGTCGGCGCCGACGTTCCCCCACCCGTCGTCGTCGCCGCCGCCGCCGTCCTCACTCTCGTCTCCGGCCTGGCGCTCCCCGTATCTCAGGTATAGCCTGTCGACCTGCTCGGCGACCTGGCGCGTCGCCTGGGCAGGGAAGACGCGGCGCGAGTGCTGCTGCAGGGTGTGGTTCAGGCGGAAGAGCGCGTCGTCGACGGCCCTCTCTGACACGGCGGTCGCTTCCTCGTCTGCTGCGGTGGCCTCGTTGGAGCGCCGCCAGGCCCGGCTGGGCTGGAGTGGCTGCGAGAGGAGACGCGTCTGGGTGGTGATGAAGTTCTGTTTGATGGTGAGGATGGTGGGGGCTGGCGGCGCCATCTTGAAGGGCAAGCTACGAAATCCCTCGTGACACGGTTGGTTACGGACGCCTGGGTTTCTGCAGCCATCAGATGCAGTGAATTCGTCTCATGGCGGCATATGAAGCGGCTGCATACTATGTAAGGTGTTGTTGAGTTGAGAGTGGGTGGGTCGGCACCAGTATTTAAGAGGTCTGTGGAAATACCACTCAGGCCAACAAGGGCAACCTTATGCCACGCAGCCCTCTTCACCGCGCCCCCTGGATCCCCTCATTAGTGCAGCTCCGAGCTTCGTCCAACGTCGGGTAGGCACCAGACTGGACAAGAATGGCTTCTGAACACTCTTGACATGTCAGAACTGGGGCACATGACTGGCCCAGGTCTCCGTCGTCCCGTCGAACACAAATGTCTGGGAGAGCAGAGCGTGTCGCGCGCAAGCCACCGTGAGACAAGGTCGATTCGGCCCAGATTTGGGGCTCCACTGCGCTGGCATTCTCTCGCTTGCACGTGAGATTTGCAACCTTGAGTCTCACGGAGGCGACAGTCAGTTAGTTGCCCAGTCAGCTTATCGTGTGCTGCCTATCAGTTGCTGTTGGCTTGGTAAGTGTGGCTTCGTGGTGGATTACGGCTTGGTATTACGACGGCTTCCTGCCCCTGACCCGACGTCGCTCATCGCCTTGCCTTCACTTCAGCTAGGCCCAATATCTTCAGCCTTGGCCCAGCCAGACGTGCTGAGACATCCCTGGGTCATATATACCCCATCCCATTATTTATATTTGGCAATGGAAGGGGACAGCCCAGAGATCAAGCAATTCCTCACCCGTGGTGGCAAGGGCGGAGCATCCGAGCCTCCCGCCGCCGCCGCCGTGATCAAAGCCCTCAACATGATCCCCCATATCGAGGGGGGCTACTTCGCCGAGACAGACCGGGACCCTCTCCTGATCCCCTCCCCATTCCCAACCACTGCGGCCTCGGAGGCAACCCTCGCGCTGGCCGGGCCCCAGCGCCCGGGCTTCGACCCAGAGGTCCGCAACGCCTCGACCACAATCTTCTACCTCCTGACCCCGGGCTCCCCGCAGGGCAACTTCCACCGCAACCGCGCGCGGACGGTGCACACGCTGCACAAGGGCCGCGGCCGCTACGTGCTCGTTGACGCCGCGGGCGAGGTCGAGACGTTCGTGGTCGGGCAGGACGTCGCGCGGGGCGAGAGGCTGCAGTGGATCGTCGAGGGCGACCGCTACAAGGCCAGCTACCTGCTAGAGGGCGCCGAGGGCGGCGGCTCGAGCGCGGAGGGGCTCCTGATCTCCGAGACGGTCGTTCCGGGCTTCGAGTACTGCGACCATGACTTCCTTACCCGGGACGGGCTGAGGGAGTTGCTGGGGGCGGAGAGGGCCAAGGGCCTGGAGTGGCTTGTGAGAGGTGACGATTAGGCAAGGGTTGCACTTGATAGGATACTTCTCTCGTGAGCTCACGACGGTCACCGGTGGTATGGGGCGACGATAGACGGGATGTGCTATCAGACCAAGAAATGAAGACGCAGATAGAATGCAAATCGGCTACGTGTTACACAACAACCCTTACAATTCCGTATCGATGACCCAGCGACTGGTGGAAATTAGGCACTGAGAGTGTCACTCATTAGATAGGTAATTTAGATGCCCTCACTTTCTTAATACTACACAAACTGCCGTGGCCCAAGCCAGCCAAAACAGCCCCCCTGGTATCATTGTTGTTGTTGTTCTTCTTCCTCCTCCTCCTGATCTGTAGATTCTGGTATCCTTGCCAACCCTGGGCTTACCCCCGTTTCTGGTTTCCGGCCATAGACGACGTGAAAATTCATATAAGTGTGATAGTCGCGATTTCTCAAGTCCCTCCGAACCGGTATCAGAGCCGCCTGTGACGCCAGATCATGTCAGATATAGCCACAATGTGTAGAGCAGCGGTACGGAAGGCTGGGCATGTAGCAAAGACGACGAATCCCGCCCAGACGGTAGGAAGCATAAGGAGAAGGTTTTGAAGGCGAAGGGTGGGTACCACATGCCTGATGCTGTTCCATCGTAAGCCCTGCTACCCTCAACTGGTACGCGCGGAGGATGCCGTCGATCCCGCTGTTCAGCATCTCCTCCATCCACTTCCCAATCGCATTCTCTTCCGGGTCCTCGGGCCACCCGCAGGTCGGTAACTTGAAGATCTCCTCCCGCACGTCGACGAAACCGGCCTCTTCGTACCACTGCTTCAGCCAGGGGGTGATGGTGCAAGGCCTCCCTGCCACCCGGCTTATACGGTCCAGCTCGGAGAGCCACTAGAGATGTTCGAGTCAGCTATATCAAGCCCTGGACCTTTTCTTTGGGGGAGGGAAGGCGGAGGTAGGGATATTTTCCGTGGTTGTCGTGATTTGTATAGTCTTCAGGCTGGCATGAGTCTTCCTCCAAAAAAGACACGAAATTTTACGCAAGAGAAAAGCTTGGAAGAGAGGCAGGCCCCCCAAGTGTTGCTTACAAGTCTGAGCCCGTGGTCGGCTGGGGCGGTCCCGTCGTCGCACCGCAGCACAATGTCGAATTCTTGGCTCTCAAGCCAGCCGCCCGGGTTCAACTTCTGGAAAGCCTGCTGGATGACTTGGACACTCATATCCTATCAGCTCCTACTGTCAGCATCCTAGATACAACTCTTTGGCGGTGTCTTCCACTCTCTGATTTTACTCGCGGTCAGAGATTTAGGGCTGAGGGGGGNNNGGGGGGGGGGGGGGTTGCTGTCAAGATGGTAACGCACCTCCCAACAGCCATTGGTGTCCCGCGTATGGACGTAATCCAGGTTGTCGTCGAGCCACTCCTGTGACGAGTCGTCGATGATGAACTGGACGTTCGGCGGCCCCTCGTCCGGCTGGATGTTTGACAGGTCAGTCCCTATGATGAGGTCGGTCTGCGGGTACTCCTCGGCGAAGTCGAAGCACCAGTCCCCCGTCCCTGTGCCGACATCGAGCACCCGCCGCGGGAAGTGGTCTTTGGTCCAGGGCGCCAGGTGGGAGCGGTTGCCCATCGCCCGTCTCAGGATGTCGTGGGTCAGGCGCAGGCGTTCGATCTCCTCTGCGTCGTTTGGGAGCAGGTACCCTATGATATGATTGTTTGTGTCGCGTCCTTTTCAGAGGATGCTGGGCGGGTGTGTGCTTGAGGACTCACATCCGTCCTTGTAGGCGTGGTAAGTTCTGCCATTCTCCACCCGGTAGGCGAGAACACTTTCTGAAATCGAGTACGTGTCGCTGGCGACCAGAAGTTGAGTACTAACGGCACTATTTGAGAAGTAATGCTGCCTGTTTACTCACGGTATGTCTGTATACTTCAACAGAGCCGAGGGTGTCAGCTCTTCGGGAGGGAGTCGAGAAGGGGATACTCTGCTTGACGGACGACGTACTGTGCTTGTGTCCCTTGGGATATTGTCCTGGAAAGTCAGGTCGAGGTTCTCCACTGCCTGCTGGTCGACGTTGAAGAGATCAAGGCTTCGCCTGTTTGGGTTGTTTGCCGCCATATTCAAGGCTAGGTGAGGCCCGATAGGCACATGGAGCGTGTACCTGCAGTAATGGCCCGGAACAGAGGCACGGCGCGCCCTGAAGAGATCAAGAAGAAAAGAAGGGGATGGGAAAGGCTACGATGCCAGCTGCATGGCTGGACAATCTCGAGCAGCGGTGATCACCGAGGAACGTCCGATAGCCTCAATGGGGATGGCCCAGAAATATCGAGCAGACCCGGAGCGCTGGGTTAAGCGGAGCCTGACGTGGGCCTATACGGGTAAGGGTTCCCAGCAGGCTGGCAAGGTATGTTTGCCTTCCAGAGTTTCGGGACAGATTCCAGAGCCCGCGGTGGACATGTATACCCACCCCCCCTGTCGTCAGAGTCACGGGCACAAGGTGGCGGCTGCTCCCACACCTTGCACCTCGTCTCTCGCGATGAGGCGTGACCACGGCCCCGGCGAAGATCGGCATCACCGTCGCATGGGGGGACGGCCGGCCTCCACCAGTAGGAATACGTCTCATCACTGCCGTGGCCGTCTTGCAGGAAGATGGTCCCCCTGATCGTGGGCTCAGGAGCACTTGTTCCGTTGTTTCCGGCATCGAGGGCGCGAGCGCCCACTGGCCTGGGGGTGCTGGAGCAGCCATGTGGAGAGGGTGGAACGACTGATGAGCACCGAGGACAGGACATACCGACCTATCGGTTTCACCTCACTGCCAGCCTCTGAAATCAAGCACGCGTTTCAAGTGGCAGAAGGCGAACAAAAGGGGGAGGAAACAGTAATGTAGATCGCGGAAAACAGCTGACGCCGTGCCAAAAAAGTGGTCCTCGGGAGACAGTCAATGCACCCTCGCCTTGCTGTTTGGGTACTTTGATACACCTGGCGTGGTACCCACACGCCCAGCGTCCTGTTGGCCGCCCTCCCGCACCAACAGGCTGACGGTTACCAGCTGCTCGGGACACGATATCCGACACTGCGGTTTAAGTTTTCTGACGAGTGTCGCATTGATCTCGGATCTGCGCAGCTGAGGTGGGTCCAGAAAATGTTGAGTGGAGAGCAAATCTGGCCGACGCCGAATCCAGGTGAGAATGTCTTGGGCTGTAGAAAATATACCTGGGCCCCCACTTGCCCGTCTCAAAGCAAATGGCTACGGGTGTGCGACTCGATGGTCTGCGGACCGGATTGCACCCGTTGTCTTCGCTCTCTCCACGTCCAGGTGCAAGGGCCCAATTTTGGATGGTGGTCTCTAGGTACCACTGTTCGTAAAGTCATAAAAACCACACTATACGGAGTACCTACCCCCTGCTTACAAAGCAGTGCCTTTCAAATTGTTATATCATCTGTGGCTGAGCATATTGGGCCGAAGCTTTGATTGCAAATAACAATCATGATAAAGAGGACGAAAAAGACGGGGTTTGCCTGGGGTGGGTGTAATACGATAGTTGTTGGTCAGCATAGACTCCGTGCTTTTATCCCGTATTCCATCAACATGCAGTGTGGCAAAATCATATGCAAGTCACCTACACACCCCTGCCTGACGGCCCCCCTGACGGTGTCAGAAGATTTGCTCCAACAAAGTCGCACAAAGCCAGAATATCCTCAGTCCCACGCATTTGTACAACATATCCAACTCATTATGGTGCCTTTTGAGAACGGCGGTTGACCGGGGATATGTCGTGGTGAGAGGCGAGCCATACGAGCAGAGGTTCTGTTGTAATCATGCGTAGTGTTCTTGCCCCGTTAGCATCTTCTGCACATATTGTAGAATGCCTAGATATGCTATAATGACCACCGCTCCGCATAGTCATCGCGCTTTTGTCCCCTCTAGCGAGCTAGTCTCACACCGCCCTCGTAGCTGGGTAAACCACCACCGCAGCCCCTTGGGGTTGTGAACTGGTTGGGGCTCCCCCCCCTGGTCGATAACCAAGGCGCGCCCTGGTTACTATTCTCAAGTGTCTCGTTCTGCCCGCTCATTCCGTGATATCGGTACGGCCTCGAGCCCCTGGGCCCCAGGAGGACATCGGCATCGTCAGAGTGCTGCGTTTGTCAAGGAGGCCGGTGGCAAGAGCCCCGGCCCCTTCACGGGGCGGAAGCAGCCCGGCTGGTCGCACCGACGCGCGTTGGGTCCATTCCGGGACGGTAAAGCTCAGGCCGTCGAGCGTGCGGTGAAAACCCCAGGCCCAGGCGGTCAGGACGCCTAGAAGGAAAGGGAACCAGAGGGTTAGCCGGCACCTGGGCAGTATCACCAAGTGACTATGGCAAGGACATCCTTACCGATGCCACCCACATCACGGCGGTCGGCTTGTAATGCTGACCTGGACCTTGGAGACTTGCCTCCCAGGCCGCTCTGCCAAAACACTCCACGTTGCACATCATGAGGTATATATTGGAAAGCTTCCCTTATCCAACACTTGCGCGGTTCCACTAAACCGATGACGCTGCACTGTGGTCGCTATGCTTCACCTGTGAGACGAGGTCGAATGTATTGTTTATTTTTTTGAAAAAAAAAAAATTAAGCCGTATCTGGTTTTGGTAGCAAATCTGGAGTCCGGCATGACGATGAAGGCTGGATTTGTGGCCATATGCATGTACTACTACTTTCGCCATTGGATCGGCGCTGCTAATATCCTGCCAAGCTCTCCATTTTGACGATGTATTGCCCAGTGTTTCAGCGCTTCAGGTTCTTGCGCCTATCCTGTAATCTGTTCTGTGGTGTCTTCAGCGGAGGTCATGGAAGTGAGCTCAAGATAGGAGCAGGGCCGTCCTTTTTAGCCAAGACTTGTTCCCGGTGCTGATCGCCGTTGGGGGCTCAGTGCATGGCCATCAGTACACGCCTTCCTCCGAGTTTCACCTGCTGACCGCGCACCTAAGGCTGCTTGAACGTGGTGCAAATCTGCGTGCGACCACATCGGTACCGAAGTGCCGTATTGTTCGCTGGTGCGCCGGGAATCACAGGCAAACGCGGTGCTCCTGCAACCAGGCGCCCTCTAATCTTCCTGTCGCATTTCAAATCCCATTTTTTGGGCGCGCGTGTGTCCTGAGGAAGTGGCACACGTAGCTGCAGGTCGCGGGACCCCTCTGTCGATAGTCCTTCCAGGGTACCGCATCCAATCGTCCTCTAATCGCTCAGCCTCCAAGTCGAAATCCGGCCATTAAATTCCAATGAGCCTGGAGGTTGTCAAACATGCGGACAAAGTGTCTTGCGACCGTCCAGGTTGTCTTGTGTGGCGAGCACCTGCCTGCTCGTTGATGGCCCAAGATACGCTTGCTGGCCGCCCTCAACCAAACTTCCTCGAGCCGCCTTCGTGCTTCTCGTCTTTCTTTGCCTTCTTTCCCTTTCCAATCAATTCCAGGTGCCCCGCGCGCTCGCCCAGCAGGGCTTCTGTTTTGGTGACCATGCCCGAGGTGTACTTCTTCTGGAGCTTGTCGGCTTTGGTTGACTTTGGCTTCTTGACTTTCTGACCCTTCATGGGCTTCGCTTTCGTGGAAGCCGGCGGGGCCTTCTTCTTGATCTCGCCTTGGGCCATGACGAGGTCTGTCTGTGATAAGGCTCGGAGGGTGTTGTAGGCTAGACAGTGGTGGTTAGGAAAGATTTGTGGCTCCCAACCGATGGCAAAAATAATGGCATTTGATAAGAGATAAGAAAACCCGCCGCTGAGTCAGCCTTGCATTGAGTGAGATCCAAGCATGTCAAACATTAATTCATGACACACGACTAGAGAGGAGACGGATACGATTGCACGGTCTAATATAGGGTGACCGCCAGGGGAGGAACCGCTTGCTCTCAGAGTAGGGAGTTACATGGTCTCCAAAATAGCTGCCACCCAAACTGCGCTCGTGCCAATTCACACGTCGCGAGGTAGACGCCAATATTGTGGGAAAACAGACAAATGCGATCAAACATAACAGTGGCCTCTCCGCACCAGCTTACTAGCTGCCTGCCTGTCTTATACTGAGGCCCGTCGGCTTATGACATGGTACAGCAAAATTGCCGTGGTGAAGGACCCTGACTTGAGCACTATCGGAAATACCTAGAGCAAGGCACGTTGGATTTCTGGAAGAGGCACAGCTCTGCAATACAGTCAATTCTTGGCCAGGCGAAGATATTGAAGAAGGATTGCAATTCATTGGCCCTGTTGAAATGTCATCGCATGGACCTTCCAAGTTAGTGAACGTCCCGAACCTGGTCTCGTGGGTCAGGTTATACAGTACGAGTTTTGGGCATGAGATGTGCGAATCCATACGTTCACTGTCGGGAGGTGCGAGCTTACCAATAACTCTAAACACTCCAAACTTACCCTGCTGGGTTTAGTACAGGATAAGGATGTGCCATTCTTACTATAATACACCCAGAACCCATAGTCATCCGGGCAAGGAGGCCGCAGTGAAGTAGATGCCGGGGCTGAGTCGGGCAGTCGGATGAGTCCTTGAAGGTGCTTCTTACCTCGAGGTGTTGGGCTACATACAGTAAGCTGGATCTCTAGTGCACCCAGGATCTTCTGTCAGCCTCCATCTACACTACATACAGAGTGCTCCACAGTAGATATACGGTCTACAGGTCCGCAGCGCGAGAAAGGCCATCTTCGTATCCGGACTACCGGGGTGGAGATTCGCTTAGTTTTCAAGGCGGCCTCTTAAAGCCCCTACACTAGGGCACCTATAGCACAAACGGGCAGTGTGCTGAAATACCATGATCCGAACATGGCAATTTTCTGGAATATTTACATGATGAGACCCGTGTCAGGCCCATGCTAAAAGCGGGCATGATGGACAGGAGTCGAGCCCGCGACTGATGGCCCACGAGTGGCAGGACTGGAGCGGCAGAATAGGATGGCATCGGCGCCGTCCTAGCTGCCAAGACCCTTTCCTGCCCGGTGGCGATCCAATGGCGGGCGACGAGGTGAGAATGCCGCGCCGCTCCCGCCGGGCTCAGCCACGGTTGTTGGGAACCTCATCACCAATCTTGTCCCGTAACGCCTTTTCGGGCGTCCAATCATTGGGTGTCGGTCACGCCATGTCGCGCCCTCGCAAGTAGAAGGTGAAAGTCGAGTTCGGTGACTCGGGACGACGAAGAGCAGCGGGGCGTACCACCGGGAGAGGGGATGGGCGAATGGCTGGCCCGATGGGGCATGGTTGATAATAGTGGGTTTTCAGCTTTGCGTGTACCTGCAGGCGTCATATGGAGCCGATGTGCGCTTATTATTAGACTGGGATACGATGGGATGCCATAGAGTCTACGGTCTTGATAGTTACATGCGGATAGGCGCGACGGTGAGAGACGGCCGCATCTGTGCGTAGGTAGCAACAAAGGAATAGCCCATTCTAAGCTTACACGGCTGACGGGCTGGCAGGCTGGGCAGTTGTCGAGGCCTAGTGCAAACAGCCATAAAACAAGCTCAGGATGGCGAGGTCAGAGATAAAGCGATGCCGAGTCCCCAACCACCACCCACCACCATCAGGCGCAGCTGGTTCCCGAATGTGACAGGGGGGGCGTTCTCCAGGTTTTTGTTTATCGTTGATTGTCGTCGCAGGCCTCGCGGCGTTTCACCCGGAAAGGACGGAGACTAGGAAAGCCAAGGCCCAAGAAAGCATTCGTTGTGCTTGATAGTTGGATCGGCCGAGTTGTGGGGGCCCAGGCAAATGCCAGCCAGACCGGGAACCCGCACAGAGAAAAGAGCAGAGCACCTTTCGCACAGTTCCAGCACTGCCACCGTCACCGTCAATCGTCGTCCTCTCAGCCTTTGAAGGGAAAATCTCGATTTCGGTTGTGGACCGACACACACAAAAGTTTCTAGGATCAGGTGTGGCCGCCCTCCTTTTCTTTCTTTTCTTTTCTTTTCTTAGACGCAACGACGGCATCTTGACGTCGATGCAACCAGAGACTGAGAAAGGGCAAGGGGGAAAAAAGTTGAAGTTGCATCGCTGCATCTGGGACGATCTGCCCGGTCTTGCATGGAACCAACCGGGCCAGCGCCACTTGTGAGCTGCTGCTGGTGCTAGCTACACTACCGGCTTCTGCCCAATTGACAGCAGCCCTGCCTTTCTCAGGCTTGTGTGGCGTCCGCTGTGAAGCCCCCTTCTCTACCCCTTCTGCCCTTCTGCACCTCTGCCCCTCCCAACCAGCTGCCAGCCCACCCGACATCGAAAGCTCCCAGCTCCCTCATCCGAGCCCAACGCACCCCAGCCCTGGACCCCTGTTCCCCACCTGCAAAGCTGCCTTTGGGCTTGTGGATCAGTGACGGCATTGCGCCACCTACACTACACTACGGAGTACAATCCTAGGACCAGTGCTGGACTCGGAATCGCTTCCCTGTGCCCACCCACAGCCAGAACCATAACCTCGACTCTTTCCTCCCCCACCGGCCGCCTCTTCTCTCCTAAACCACAACCACAGTCGTCGCTCGACCATCGCACAGAGACGGTCTTTGTGAATAGATGGATTCTGGCTTGAAGAGGAAGGACACCACCAAGGGTCCGCCCCTCCGGATCCTGTCGCTAGGTAAGCACCGCGCTCCAGGCACCCGTTTCTCGAGAGGGGGGCTCTTCGCTTCCCTCCCCTTCTCAACTATGCCCTCGCCCGCTCCCCCCACCAGGTCTTCGCGCGCTGACAACTAGACACAAAAGATGGCGGTGGTGTCCGGGGCTACAGCATGTTCATCATTATACAGGAGATTATGCACCGAACCTTTGTCGAGATCGAGGGGCGCGCGCCAAGACGTCACGAGATCCCAAAACCAGCCGACCACTTCGACCTCATCGTCGGCACCGGAACAGGCGGCTTGATCGCCCTCATGCTCGGCAGGTTACGCCTCGACCTCGAGACCTGCAAGCAGCTTTATGTGCGCCTCACGCGAATGGTATTTGAGACGGACAAGACCATACTCGGCATCCCAACCCACGCCACACTCTTCAAGGCCTCGAGGCTTGAGGAGGCCATCAAGGACGCAGTTTCCGAACATACTACTTCCGAGTCCGAGGGCGACGACGGCACCTCAGCCCGCAGCCCCTTGAGCTCACGTTCTCGGGCGAGCGCGCAATACCCACGCAGGCATGCCAGCAACGCAAGTGTCGTCAGCTTCAGCAACAAGAGCCCCCAGGCCCAGATGGCCCGCCCGTACTACTCCGGCAGCGGCGGTGGAGATCCAAACGCACGTCTCTACGACGAAAGAGAGTACCGAACAAAAACGTATGTTTTCCGCCTCTGGTGTACTTTTACCGGCCGTGTTTTGTGGCTGACAAAATGACCCAGTGCTGTCACAGCCGTCTACAAAGGTGCATCAAGCAAGAATGCTAATGTCGTCTTGCTGAGGTCCTATGACTCAAGGAGAGAGCCTGCCCCGGAGTTTGACTGCAAGATCTGGGAGGCGGGCAGAGCAACTTGCTCTATTGGGCTGGCATTCAAGCCCATCCAGATTGGCCAGACCATTTTCCACGACGATGGCGACGGTCGTTTCAACCCTTCCCCAGAAGCTCTCGACGAAGCTGTTGTAAATGAGTGGCCCGGGCGGGATGTCGGCGTGTTCCTCAGCATAGGAACCGGAAAGAGACCAAAGGGCAGCGACACGAACAAGGCAGAGTGGTACGAAGGCTTCATTGGTGGCTTTGCCGAGGCCAAGCGAAGACTTATCGCCAAGATCGAAGGTTGCGAGAAAACCCACGAGATGATGAAGAAGCAACACTTGCCGGACAGAGGTGTCAACCCCGAGGTCTACTATCGCCTGAATGTCGAGGTCGGCGTCGGAGAGTTCGGAATGAACGAATGGAATCGGCTGTCAGATATCAGCACATCAACGAGGATGTATCTGGGAAGGAAGAAGGAGCAGGCAATGGTTCAGGAAGCATCTGCGAAACTGGCAAAGATCCACCGTGCGAAGCAGCGGATGGAGCGGCTCAGCGCAGACCCGGACCTTCAGTACAAGCTGCCCGACTTCGACATCTCAGCACCACTTGCCGTCGAGCTCCCTGCCGAGATCCCGGAGAGTTGGCCATCGCCTCGCACACCATCGAGTCGACGCTCCTTCGACCGACAGTCATATGACTCTGGGACGGACAACCTGTCGCTCCCAAACAACCACTTGTCTCCAAGAAGCTCGTACGAGCGGGTGTTGCCTACAATTCCACAGAACCAGCCCCTGTCTCCCTCTGCGCATGGCTCCCCTCAGCCAACAGGACGTCGCCGAGAGTCGCCGCCATCAGGCGGTCACAAGCCGCCCTCGGCTCCCCCGGCCCCCCCGAGTGAGCCACACGGAGATGGCGACAAGCTTGTGATACATGCGCCGACACCCGCCCAGTGGAGGAACGCGTCCGGGTCGGACAAGATCGCCATTGTGTCGTCAGATGAGCGCCCTAATCACCAGGAATATGTCCCGCAACCACCACGGGTGGCACCTCCGCCACTGCCGCCGAAAACTCCGCTCCCGGAAAACCAGGTCCCAAGAGCACCACGACGTGTAGGTACGGCTCCTGTTGGGCCATCGCCACCGTACCCTCTGGATGACGATCCACCACCGCCTGTCGGCAGAAAGCCAGTCTACCAGGGTCGTTGAATATCCCAAATCGGGCTTGCAACAGGAGTGGGCAAAAGGTCTTGGGTTTGGTCTGGTACTGGGCCAGGATATATGAATGATGGCGTTTCAGGCTGTGGCTTTTGCTTTATTGTTAAGGATACCATTTCAGTAAACATGCTTTTCTGATGCTTGATGAACTAATATCTATAATAATCCTGGGCCCGACTCGTGCAGTTCGAGTGAATAACAACAAAGCCCATTGATTACATATATCCTTTATGGTACATCATTTGTAATCTGGCTGAGAAGCGGGATATCACGGACTGAGTCTCGGAACTGTGATGGAGAAGCCGGGGGTAAGCCTAACGCAAGGGCAACTAACTGACCGCAGGGCAAGGCTTTCCGAAAGTGCGTGAGCAAGGCATCCGCTAATGGTCTCTTTGCTCCCAGACTCTGAAAGGTCGGAGGTGGTAAGCCGTCTTGGTCCAAACCTCCTCACACACAGATCGGACCCGACAGTCTGGATGCAGGGGAGATCTAAGCCCTTGCCATTGCTGCAGCGCCGATCACTCGGCGACGTCACCCGTCACTGATTTCGACGCTTTTGGTTCTTGACCTCCCGTCACTCTTCCAAATAAGGAGACAAATCCCAACGGCCAGCAGGGAAGAGATGCCATCAACACCGAGAGAGCATTGGTGATCCGCGGGGATCGGGGGTGGGGGTTCAGCTGCACCTCTCGCCCTCTGTCCAATAACCATTTTCATTTTCATTTCCGTTGGCACGCGGCATCTTGCAACAGGGCTACCGAAGGACTCAATGTACGTCCCTTTCCACTTATTAACTCGCCATTGCCCCGCCCTCCACATTGCGCCGCCCGAGACCTCGAGCCAGCCTTACTCCTCCTGCTGGAAAACCGCCCGCCAGACTGCCTGCCCTCAAACCTGCGCGTGGATCCTGGACGTCCTTGGGGTATTTTCCGCGTTTCTGCGCCCAGACCTAACCAGTATCGGCTCCCGTTCAGCTGGCACCTGTGGCTGAATTCTGCGTCCGCCCAGTGTCCAAGGAGGGTCCCGCAGGGCTTGGCGGGTCATGACCCCTTCGGTGGACTCTGCGTATTGAGCCCACACGTGCGCGCCCCCTCCCTTCCTCTTCTCGTACCGATCGTGGATGGGAAGGGGCACGCATGCTGTGTCATGTGAAGTTAGCCTGATCGAGGTTAGCCCTTGGTACAGCGTTGAGGGGAGGGGGGCAGCACTGCAACAAATGATCACGAGATGATCATGGGGTGTTGCCCAAACGCCCGCAATTTCGTGATTTTGTTTTTCTTGTTTATTTTCATGCTGGTCTCTCCGCGGCTGGAGACATGACCCGAGACTTCGAGCATTCATTGAAAAATGCCACATGGTGACTATCGTCAACCAAAATCCCCAATATCGACTGAAAGTGTCTGAGATATGACCAGTCTGACGGGGAATGCCTGCAGCAGACTGCATCTGGTCATGGATGCCGGCGCCACAGCTCGTAGAGCTGTCCTCTCAGGGATGACTATTCGGCGCGCCAAGTCGGTAGCCTTTGCTGATGGCACTCCAGCGAGCCGTGGGATGGAGCGTGGCGCTGGACGTTTATTTTGACTCACAAACACCCCCGGATGCTATACCATGCTACGCCCTGTTCTGACCCAGCGCATGCGTATATCCGGCCCTCCGTGGCGACGTTACGCCCCAGGAAATTCTCTTCGGCAGCCACTTTCTCGTTTAAAGTTGTCACCTAGTGGGCGGAGCGGGACGCCCTCGTTCCTAGTCCGGCACTCTGCATGATCGCCATGGTCTGCCCTACGGGAGGGATCCTTCTTGGGCGGTGTGGATTGTCAACCCTGTCCTGCAGCTGTCGCATGGCTTCCTATATTCCGTAAAGGGGAGGGCGGGGAGGAATATAGCAATGGGATGAACCGGGGAGGGTGACTCTGACAGTTCGCTTCGCTTCGCCCGGATGCCGATGCCGCAGCCCTGGACGCCGTTGAGAGGAGCGTCATTCGCTGGGGAAGCGAAACATTGAAAGCTCGCAGAAGCAAGCTGCGACATACCATAGGTAGCCGGTTAGGGAGGGCCATTCACCGGTGTCGTATGGAAGGGGAAATGTTACGGTCTGGACTTGGGACGCAGTCGCCTGGCCTATCACAGAACATGAACGATGCGCCTCAGCTGAGGCTCTACTCTGCTCTGCTCGACGTGCTCAGGAGCTAATTATGGAGGCCGTTCTAGAATAAAAGTCCCTGGCCGTTCTTGGGGGGGGGGGTCCAGCGTTCTGATGTCAGAAGTGTATCACCTCTCTCTACCCCCATCCCGGGACCAGAAGCAGTGTGCTTCAGCTGCTGCTATAATTCTTCCAGACCTGGCCGCCGAGGGCCACGATAGATATTGTCACCCTTCATCGTGAGTGAAATCCACATAGCCGGGCAGCCAGCGGGTGAAGAACACCAATCAGGTGACATCTCTATACAGCGAGAACGACCTTAACCGGCCCCTGTCGACCACTCAGTATACTTCTTGCAGCAACACACCGCTTTCAAAGGTGGCTGCGACTCTAGAGGTAGCGGACCACGCTACACCGTGAGCCACAGAGAATCAACTGGCCCAACACATGGGCAATCTTGTACTGCATCATGCCCGATTCTACTACACGCTCTCAGCGCTCTGAGAGGACACCCACTTCGTGTGGGGAATGTAGGAGGCGTAAGCAAAGGGTACGTCGGGTGCCCTTCCGGAATTCCCTACATCAGCTGCGGTATAAGAGCCGATGCTTCTTTCTCGACCTCGTCGACGGCTGACTGACAGACATAACAGTGCAACCAAGCCCAGCCATGTGGCAACTGCGCCCGGAGGTATCCGCCACCCATCTGCGAGTACAAGACAAATAGCCAGAGGTTTGTTTCGCCAAAGTTGCTCCGAGGTATGCTCCCTGACATACCAACAGACACAGAGATAGGCCAAGCTCTTCAGGCCAGTCCCTGGCTCCCAGCCCCAGCCTCCTGCCCCTCCCCTTCGCTGGGGATGAGCTTGTCGCCCTGGACGGTGTTGACCAGCCACTGCTCCCGCCGAGACCAACATTCCCCCTGCGCCAGGCCCCATGGTCTCCTGCCATACCAAATCCAGCGTATTGGTCCAGCGTGGACTTTGACGCACAATACCGGCTTCATTCCCCGGCCGTCTCTACCAGCCAGAGACAGGACGCCTGGGCACCCGCGTCTCCGGCAGTCGTGAGCCCTCTGGGAGCGACACTGTGTAGCCTTGACTGCGAGCTCCATAGTGAAGCCTATCATGATGCCCTCGTACTTTTGGACAGGAGGAACCAGTTACCGGCTCAGTTCATCCACAGTTGGCAGCCTACGCGGACGGATGAGATAATGTCATGGTTTGTTCAGCAGGAACATGTCCCATCCTCGTCGTCTCTCGTCTGCGCAGATGGCCAGGTACACCAGCCAGCGCTGCCAACGAGGCAGGATGGCGAGATGCTGCGGGTCTGTAAGTGACAACCCAAGGCCCCACAACACTGCAGAGCAGAGCACTCAAGCTAAGATCCTTGGCCCGACCAAAGTCGTCAACCTCATCTCACGCTTCAAGGCGTCCCTGGACGGCGAGCCCGACCCGGCCTCGAACCCATACACAAAGCACTACATCCCCTTCTGCCTGCACAATCCGATGCTCACCCAGATAGCCATCTATACGGCCGCGTGCTCCCTTAACGACACCTGTCCCGGCGTGGTCGACGACACCACCGCGATGACGCGGAAGGGCGACGCCATCTGCATGCTCGAGACGCATCTGCGCACTGCAGGGCCGACGACGGACGAGGCCATTGCGGGCGTCATGCAGCTGATATTGAACGAGTGGTACTGGGGCGGCAGGAAGGAGCTTGAGGCCCACCTGGGAGGGCTCCGGGAGATGATCCGATCCCGGGGCGGACTGGCGAACTTGGGGCTCGGAGGTCTTCTGGCCAAGCTGATCATCATGTAATGCTGGCTCCGATCAAATCCTCTCAGCTTCTTGACAGTACTAATTTCGCGTCTCCCAGGACCGATATCACCATCGCGCTCTCTCTGGATGTCGAGCCGCGTCTACGAGGAGATGTAGCGTTCGAACCTCCCGAGACTACTCAGGTGCCGTTCCGCGTCTTTCTCAACACGCCCCTTGTGTCGCCCCTCGTTCCTTTCAAGACGTGCGCGGAGCCCCTGAAGCTGCACGACGCGACCGCCCGCATCCTGGATGATATGAGGTTCCTCATCGGCCTCGTCCTGTCACTCCCGGAAAACTGCTCCCCAAAGGACCTGCAGAAGCTACAGACGACCTCAACGTGGATATACGACCGCATCTCGGGCCTACCGGAACAGGCCGGGGCGGTGCCTGGCCACAGAGCATCCGACGGCCTCATTCCAGTCACGAGCAACAACTCAGCGGCCTTCAAGCCGCCCGCCGCCTCCTCTGTCCGTCGCGCGTCGTCAATGGCAAGCCCGCATATCCTACCAGGAGAGCTCCAGGGTCCCGCGTTCCTCTACGGACAGGACCGGGGACCCCAACCCCACCACCAGGGGGCCGCCTTCCCCGGCGGCATACCAAACCAAGGCGCCGGCGCGCAGCCACAGCCCACGGCAGCTGGCGGGCCCGGAGACGCGGCGGCACCGGCATCCACCGCCGAGGACGTGGTCTACCAAGCGGTCCGGCAGGCGGCGCTGATCTACGCACGGGCAATCATGCTGCGGCGGCCGCTGCGGGACCAGGGGGTGTGCGGCGCCGAGGACTTTGCGCGGCTGTGGACGGCGGTGTGGCGAGTGCCTCTGCGGGCGTGGAAGGCGCTGCTCGGGGTGTTTGTGTGGGTCGTGCTGTGCGTGACGCCCGCGGCGGGCGGCACGCCGCACGAGCGCTTCGTCAGGAACTGCCTGGAGGCCGGGCTGGTGCAGATGGGGCTCGAGGGCTGGGACGTGGCGGAGAAGGGGATGGACGGGGCGCTGAGGCTGATGAGGTGGCTGGCCTGCCGGGACGGGTTGGCTCGGTAGGGGCGGGCTCTTGATATTGGGAATGTGTGAAGGTTCAAGAGTAGGGCATGTTATGAAGATGGAGGTATTATTATCGTGCGATAGGGTCTACCGTTGTCCGTACCCGAGCGCCATTTACTTGTCGAAACACTTTGTATAGGATGGCCTGGAAGCTCTTCTGCAGTCGCACATAAGCTCGCAGGCTACATGGTATTGCTTGCTGATAGGCAGACATCAGATCCATTCATCCTTATGAGGAATGCATGGGTGGATTGAATGTTGGTCGAGGGTCATAATGTCAAAGAGTGCTCTCTGTCAGAGCAAACCCAGCAATGGAACATGTGCCATATGCCATATTGGTTTATATCAATTCGAACCCTGAACGTATACTCACTCACCTTGCACACACGGCAAATCTTCACCGCATACGAATCAGACCCCAGTCATCCCGCCACACTCGGTAGTAAAACTAGGTTTCTCATCATTATCGTCATTCGAGTCTAACAGCCGTCAGCTTAAAGTTATCTTGATAAAGACCCCGGGTCGACCCACCCACCAAACCTAGCAGGTTGGAGTGATCGGAACTCGCAGCGGTAGTAGTGTCGACGTCATCGGGCCATCGGGGCACACCTCCAACGGGTCGAATAAGCCTCGTCTATGAGCCCAATCTCTCCAGTGCCGATGTTGGCGTGCAGATCGATGACTCGGAGCGCCCCAGCTGAGAGGCACACTCTTGAGGCTTACACCGTAGCCAATTGGTGCCTCTGCCTTCTCACATGTAGCTGCTGGCTCTGACCTGTACTGAACCACACACACACACACACACACACACACACACACACAAACCAAAAAACAAAAAAGAGGTTATCGACCGCCAGCCGCCGTGGCTTGGCCTGCAAAATGGCTAGGGACAGGAACGAACGTAGGAGGCGGGCGGCGCCAGCGCCGGTCTAGGAGGCATTAGTGCACGCCGGCACCCTGGGCCGACGACTTGTCGTATCTCCCGGCCGTTTATGTGATGGGTTCGACAAATGCCGTGGGCCACTGGCTATTCGATGCATACACTATCTATCTGCTGTACCTATCTCCCCCTCACTACTTATGGCTCCTGGCTTGCCCGTCACTGGCCAGCCGTTCGGTTGCATTTTGATCGTCCGGTGCAGGCCTTATCTTGCCTGTTGTCCTGCGCAGCGGCCGGGGACACCATAATTGCACTCCATGGACGCTGCTCGTCACCAACAACGACTCTTGGTTTTCAAGAGTACTCTCCTAGGGCCAACCCTTCATATGTACCTGAAATTGCTCCGGTCTGCTGTCCATGACCTGCCTATTGGGCGTCTCAAACTCCTTGTACTTGGACCCATTATATCATCAAGACACCTGCAGTCCATCTCCATCCCTATCCGGGCCCAATGTGGAATCCAGTAGTACAATCTGAACTTGTGGGATAATAGAAACAGCCAGGAGGGGCCGGCCCTTCAGAAAGATTACTTACACAACATGCCTAGCGGGTTATCTTCCGAGACGGTGACGCCCGCCGAGAGCCTACCTACCGAGACCTCGGCGCTCCTCCCAAAACCTTCATCCATAGATCCGGAATACCCCGATGTCGCCGCCGAGATGGCTAAGCCCGGCCTCCCGGCGGGGAGGTCATGGCTAACCGAGATATGGCTGCTTACCAAGGCCTCTATCCCGGTCATACTGGCGTACACGCTACAGAACTCTCTACAGACCGTCTCCGTCCTCATCGTCGGCCGGCTGTCCCCCGAGGCACTGGCCACGGCGGCCTTCTCTTACATGTTCGCCATGTCGACGGCGTGGCTGATCGCGCTGGGCGGCACGACGGCGCTGGACACCCTTGCGTCGAGCAGCTTCACTGGCTCAACCGACAAGCACGCCCTAGGGGTCCTCTTGCAGAGGGGGCTCTTCGTGCTGTCCTTGTTCTACGTCGTCGTCGCCGTGATATGGTCCTTTTCGGAGCACATATTCCGTGCCCTCGGGCAGGAGGAGTATATATGCATCCAGAGTGCCATGTTCCTACGCTGCTTGATCCCAGGCGGGCTGGGATACGTGTGGTTCGAATCCATGAAGAAGTACCTCCAAGCCCAAGGCAAGTCAGCCCTCTCACCTCTCGAACCGGCACGTCGCTGGAGCTAACACGGTCAGAAATCTACCGCCCTGGTACCTACGTTCTGCTTATCACGTCGCCTCTCAATGCCCTGCTGAACTATCTCTTCATCCACGTTTTCGGCATTGGCCTCTACGGCGCGCCGATAGCCACTGGCATATCCTACTGGCTGTCGTTCCTGCTGCTCGTGGCCTATGCGGTCTTTGTCAGGGGCCATGAGTGCTGGGGGGGCATCGCACCGAGGAGCGCACTGCGGCACCTGGGCCCATTCGCACGCCTCGCGCTCCTGGGCGTCGTCCACGTCGGCACCGAGTGGTGGGCCTTCGAGATCGTCGCCCTCGCCGCCGGGCGGCTGGGCACGATCCCGCTCGCGGCACAGAGCGTGATCATGACGGCGGACCAGGTAATCAACACGATCCCCTTCGGACTCGGGGTTGCCGCATCGGCGCGCATCGGAAACCTCCTGGGCGCGCAGAAGCCAAGGGAGACGCGGCGCGCCGCCCACTGCGCGGCGGTGCTCAGCACCATCATGGGTGCGGTGATCCTCGCCGTGCTCATGGGGACCAAGGGCGTCTTTGGCAGGCTGTTCAACGACGACGACAGGGTCGTTGAGCTGGTCTCGGAGGTGATGCCTTTTGTTGCCTTGTTCCAGATCGCGGACGGGCTGAACGGCTCGTGTGGCGGTGTCCTCCGGGGAATGGGCAGACAGTGGGTGGGCGCGCTGGTGAATATCGTGAGTTACTACTGCGGCGCCTTGCCTGGTGGGATATACCTCGCCTTCCACGGCTGGGGGCTGGCAGGCCTCTGGATTGGGCAGTGTGTTGCATTGTACCTGGTGGGAATATTAGAATGGGTGATTGTTGGTCTGAGCAACTGGGACAAGGAGGTCAAGAGGGCCAGCGACAGATTAGAGGCCGGCGGAATAGGGGCTAGGGAAGGTCGAAATGATGCGGATTGCGAGTCTTGACTGTGGGGACAAGTAACAGAACCACAGATGGCGTTGCCTGGTTCGCCCTCTGAAGGTCCCCCCCCCCCCCAAAAAAAAAAGTACTTTTTTTCTTCTTCTTTTGTTGTGGGTATATATCGAAAAGAGAAGTAGCCGCGAGGGCGCGGAGACAGTGAAGCAGGGAGGTTTTACCCGGCCTTTTAGGGTACGGGTTTCCTCCCTGGTAGATTTATAGAAGGACCGCATGCCAGATGGCATCTCCTGTATACTTAGGTATATAGTGTGAGATAGCGTGATAAGAGAAATTGTTTTATTTTATTATTATTATTATTATTATATTATTATTATTATTATTATTATTATATTATTATTATTATTATTATTATTATTATTTATTATATTATTAATTATTATTATTATTATTATTATTATTATTATTATTATTATTATTATTATTATTATTATTATTATTATTATTATTATTATTATTATTATTATTATTGTTATTATTATTATTATTGTTTTTATTGTTGTTGTTGTTATTGTTGTTGTTGTTGTTGTTGTTGTTGTTGTTGTTGTTGTTGTTGTTGTTGTTGTTGTTATTATTATTATAATAATAATATATCGGAAACCAAATAGAGACAAGTGTCAGATCGGCCATCAGTACGGGAGAGTCTCGCAGAGACATTGTTCTGCCCGACTACTGCCTGACGACAAGATGGGATGTGAGCGTGCATGCACCCGTGCTCGGGACGTTAGCGGGGCCAAAAAGGGATTCTGGACCGCAGCGCCCCCTTGTGCTGCAGACACCCCTGCCTGCGTGACGCCATTAGCTGCACTGTCGCTTCGCAGTCTGCTTGTCCCTTTCACACGACCACAATTCGGGGGCTGAATCTTGGGACCTCGACTTCTCATCTCCTCCCTCCAGATGGATGCTCTGATCCCATGCTGACCTCTGCTGCATTCGTGGCAAAGCCTGCGGTGCAGACCGGACCTCGAGCTCTGGGGGCTAGCTTCGTCTCCTCTTCCCCTGTGATCCAAGATACCACCACCGCCAGAGCCTGCTTACACCTCTCGGACCACGGTCCAGCCGGCAGCGGTGGCGGCACATCAACCCCAGATGGCGACCTCGCCTGCTCCAGATCCACCGGCAGCGATAGTGCCTGCCCAGGTCGGCTTCTTGGCCATCTTCAATCCCAGCCTGGGAAACACAGACGAGACGCTCGATGACCAGATTGTCTACTACTCGTCGGTCGACACCCAGACCCAGAAACGGAAACGCCATCGCAAGGCACGCCCCCCTGAGAATGTGTCCCAGCCGGAGCGCAACGAGCGGCTGCGGCAGATTGGCCTCGCCCAGGGCATGGTCAGCTTCAGCAAGGGTTTCTCCGACGACCAGGCTGTCGACTCGATCGAGACGGAGAAGACGAGGGTCGTTCTGCATGAGCTGGAGCCCGGGTGGTGGATCCTGGCCAGTATCGACCTGACGCGTCTGCCGCTTCCACCCTCAGCCTCTTCGAAGAAGCAAGGCGCCCCCGCAGCCTCCGGCGAGGACAAGCACGAGTACTCGTCGCGGGAGGTCAAGCCCTCGCCCCTTCTCCTCCAGGACATGCTCAAGGCGCACTCTGTCTTCCTGCTTCATCATGATTCTTCTCTGAGCTCCTTGTTCATGAGGATCAAACGGCCCAGGTTCACAGCGACTCTGGCGCGGTATTGGGATCTTTTCCTCTCTACCTGGGACGTCCTGCTCCATGGAAACCCTGTTCAAAACATCTTTGGCGGCATCAAAATTGCCGCGAGCGGCGAGCTGGGCATCGGAGTCGGCGAGGAAGAGCGCGGGAGTGGCGAACGAGAGGCCCTGGAGGGTCTAGCCGAGAGTACAGAAGGTCTTCTCGATATTATCGTCTCGAAATTTGGCGAGAACAAGCCGGGGGAGCCCTCTAGCTCATGGGAGAGGCGGGCGCAAGGCCAGCACCCCCGCGCGCAATGGCTGGGCTCGGGAAATGAGCCAGGGGCCGAGGATGGTGCCGTGTTCTTAGGAGTCGGGACGCTGTCCCGGAGGTCTGTACGTGACATCACGCATTGGGTCGAAGACATATATACCTGGGGCGAGGATGCGTATGGAGTCCTCGACAGCCCAAAAGCCACCCGCAGGCCAAGGAGAGAATCGCGGATGTCGGAAGAACAGCCGCTGGAGGCCAACCCAGCACGGCCCATGCAACCACCTCCCAGTCTCATAAACCCCAAACGGACCTCGACGCCTGCCGCTGCTACACCACCACCTAAGCGGCATGACGCGCCAACAGGATCCAGATCGAGTCAAGAGCCGCCATCATCTCACTCGGGAGACGCCGACTCAGGCGGGCTTGAAAAGTATATGGACTACTTGAAACTGGGTTATGGCAAGTACTGGAGCCTCGGGGGCGACACTGAATCCAAAGGCGAGACAAAGGACAGACCGTCCCTCCCGAGAAGGGATTCGTCCAGGGGTGACGACTCTGTCGGACACTTTCTCATCGGTCTCACAGGCGAGGTCGAGGAAGGCTGGGTCGAAGACCCTGAGGACAGGCGATTTGCCGAGCACCCCTGGGACGAAAACTCAAACCCGCGGACTGTACTCAGGACATTGACTGTGGAGCTAGAGACTGATGTTTCGGAGAAGTCAGAAGTGCATATGTCCAAGGTGCTCGGCAGTCATGACACCGAACTATCCCCCACGAATCCTACGACGGGCTCGTCGTTCGACAGCCAGGACAGGAACAAGACACACAAGTGCCGCGTAGTTGTATATGTCATCAAGCCCTTCATCTTCACGTTCCTATTTGAACTCCGGACAGAGTCATTAGCCTTTGAGGGGCTCTACCGCTCCCTACACCACCAGATCGCACCACTGCGGAAGGCATTGAGTAACTCGACGGCCTACAGGCCAGAGAAGCCTGACGCAGGCAGTGCGTCGGCGGCGATCTATGATCTTGTGTGGGACCCCAAGGAGAAAACCGTGCATTCTACAATCCCCAACATCCCCGCCGCGGCGGAGATGTATAGCATGGGAGACCAGCCGCCCTGGTCCCGGGTGGAAGCGCTGAACACGCATATGCAGATCCTTAATCTGTTCAACGCAACCAGGACCGACCTGTCCGAGCTGGAGCGGACGTGCAAGACCAGCCGCGGATGGTGGATCGTCTGGAGCCGGATACTGGAACGGGAGACGGAAGGGCAGCGCGGGTCGGTTGATTCCGACCGGGCGTCTTCGGGAGACTCGGGCAGCAAACACGACGAGACTAGCGAGTCCACGAGCGCGGAGGCGACGTACTCGTCCTCTCAGACGTCGACCGTCAAGGCGTTGCCACCCATGACGGTCAGCAAGGAGATCTTCCTGATCCGCAAGGCCAGCGACCACGGCGGCCACGGCAGGAGCGTGAGCCTCACGGTGTCTGGGGGCGGCGTCGGCTGGGCTGATGGGGCAAGCAGGCTGGCGCAGGGGATCGGCGTCGACACCAGGAAGTACATCGAAGGGTTGCTCAGCATGAACCGGTAAACAGGACGGAATCATGGAGGTTCTGATCGGCGTTGCGGGGAGTGATGACCCCTATGAACACACAACTGCCTACCTATCCAGTCCGGGAGTTTCCGCAGCATACCTGAGGATAATGACGAAGCAGAACGCCCCCCTTCTGGTAACAAGGATGTACGTATGTTCGCATTGTATTAGCAAGATCTGGGGGATCCTCACCCACGTGAAATTGCCTTGAGGACACTGTCATTACACATCAGACGGGATGGACTCCGAAGGCCAAGCAAACCTAATCTTGCAGTGACGTTCGGGATGGCACTATCCGGCCCCCCCCCTTTCACCCAACCATGATGCGCACGGTAGTGCGGGCTTGGAATTCCCGAGCCTACTAATCAGGTGGAGGCACTCTGCTTACGGGCTGTCGGAGCAGTGCGTAGGACGTAGATCGCGGATCTTGTTCAACGAATTCGGACGTCTGTGCTGACGTGTCGTGCAACAAAAAGGGGGTGTGGCCTGCGGCGTGTTTAGATTGGCTGACCATGAGGGGGGAAAACAGCATGTAGTATTGCATAGCACAGGCAGCCTCTGTCTGTTATGACGGCACGGGCCGAGAGGCGAAGGGTAAAAGGGTGCGGGGGATTTACACAGTAAGTGACTGGTCGGGTTGACTCAACTGACGACGACGGCGGATAGGCCAAGGGGTGCCCCGGGCCCGTCCAAGTCGCCGAGGTGGTGGGCTGATCTCGAGGAAGTTGGCCTGGTGGAATTGTGAATACAACTGATAGGCGAGACTCTGGCAGGGCGCGAAGGCCTGGCCCACGAAGAGTGGCCCTGCCTCACTCGCCTCCTTTGCTCGTCTCAGACGGGGTGAGGTGATGTGTCGGCTGTGCCCCGCGTCGAGGTCTGTGGTATGTATGATGCAACTCTGCAGGCTGGATTTCGACGCGTTCAGGATGGCTGACGAGGCGTGGATGCTTTCTCTGGTAGTCTAATGCTGCTGAAATGCGGATTTACTGCCCAGCCTCACTTTGGGCGTAATCCCGGTGGGAGAGAAGACAGTAGACATTGTATACAATAACATGTATATGTAATACTCATATACCTATATATTGAGGCAGAGGTCGAGAATCGACATGATCATTCATACATGCATTTACAAATCTCAGTCCGTGTGCTAGCTGCCTTACTCCGCCCCCATCCCTGCACTTCCTCCCTCATTCTTCAATCCATTTCAAAGGCTTGATCGATCGCCGCCAACAAAGTATCTAAGGTGCTGTTTGGTGCTGGGTAGACAAGACCACCCCTCACTCCCTGACTGCTGCCCCGCATTCTGCTGTAAGTCCCGTCATCTGCTACTGCTACCACACATGCCTACTGCATGTAAGCAAAGCTAGTAGTAGACTGATGTGTAAGTACTGTAGGCAGGAGCCCGCGGCAGCACGACGACGAATCTGTCATTTGTGACGGTGGTGGCAGCAAAGACGCAAACCCTAAGTATCCATCCACCCCAAGCCTAGAGCGCAACCACCTCGATACACATACACGCACACGCACACGCACACACATCTGCCCGACCTTCATCCCGAGTGGCTGGGAGGATCAAGAGACGCTCGTGCCATTGACCTGATGGTTGACTGGTGCTTCCTTGCACACGGTGAGTCATGCCCCAGTTGGATCGTCCTGTTTTCCTGCAGATTGTGGTGGTGTCAGGTCAGCTCTGTGCCTGTCTGTCTGCCCACTCTGCCGTACAAGTCGCACAACCAGATGGTCCTCCAATACCTAGATAGGCTGTACGAGTGTCTGGTGTTGATTCTCTCTGACCATGCAGCTCAGGCAGGCATGTGACATCAACCAAATAAAGCGACAAATCGATCGACCGACCAATCAGTCCATCCTCTCATCAGCCAGACGTTCAGATCATCCATCAGTCAATCCATCAAGCAGCACCCAGCTTTGAACGGACAGAGACAAGCCAGGCAGCAGACAGTCTTGAGTCCTTCCCGTGAAAGCGTTCCGGCCCTGCTTCTGCAAGGCAAGGCAAGGCGAGGCAAGGCGAGGCAGCTTATTAGGTGGGCCCTCGTTTAGGGACATCGGACATCAGACACCCTTGCCAGCGATCCCACCCCTCCAAGGCACTCCCCCATTTGCAACCCCCTCCACCCTCCTCCACTCAACCTTGGCCACAGCCAACAGGAAACTGGCACCACAATTTACGACTCGAGTGCCGTGCGTGCGGCGCAGCCACTTGTTAATAACAGTACTACAGTACTGTCCTGTTGCCGTCACTGTCGCTGCTGTCTCCTGGCCAGAGAGGCCACAAAAGAAATGGCTCCTCCGCGCCCCTCGTATGCCATCGACGACGGGGAACTCTCCATCTCCCTGAGCTCCTCCCAGATCCGACGGGGCAGCCGCATTAACGTCAACAGCCCCCTCAAGACTCCAGACAACTCCGATCCCACCGCCCAAGCCCACAACCAACAACACGTCCCCGCCTACGCCGTCACCGTCGACCCCCCGGATCCCTCCTCCAACATGGCCTCCACACCGGCGCCGACTTCCTCGGCCATTGCGGGGCCCATCCCCGACAAGGCCCGGACAGACCAGCGCATCGGCCAGTACAACATCGTCAAGACCCTGGGCGAGGGCTCCTTCGGCAAGGTCAAGCTGGCCGTGCACCGGAGCACCGGGCAGCAGGTTGCCCTCAAGATCATCTCCAGAAAGAAGCTCATCAGCCGCGACATGGCCGGCCGCGTCGAGCGGGAGATCGAGTACCTGCAGCTGCTGCGACACCCACACATCATCAAGCTGCAAGTCGGCCCCACCTCCTTCTCCCTCGCCTGCTACACTCCTTTTCCCCGGGTGTCACGCCCATCTCCTCTTGTCTGTCGCTCGCCCTCGTGCTGCACCGCTGGCTAACTCTCACAACCAGATACACCGTAATCAAGACCAGCAACGAGATTATCATGGTCCTCGAGTATGCCGGCGGAGAACTGTTCGACTACATCGTGCAACACGGCCGTATGGAGGAGGATGAGGCACGGCGTTTCTTCCAGCAGATGCTCTGCGCGGTCGAGTACTGCCACAGGCACAAGATTGTCCACCGAGACCTCAAGCCCGAGAACCTGCTCCTGGACGACCAGCTGAACGTCAAGATTGCCGACTTCGGTCTCAGCAACATCATGACAGACGGCAACTTCCTCAAGACGAGCTGCGGTAGCCCGAACTACGCCGCGCCAGAAGTCATTGGAGGCAAGCTCTACGCCGGCCCAGAGGTCGATGTGTGGAGCTGTGGCGTTATTCTTTACGTCCTGCTGGTCGGCAGGCTGCCATTCGACGACGAGCATATTCCCAGCCTCTTCGCCAAGATCGCTCGAGGGACATATGCGGTACCTAAGTGGATGAGTCCCGGGGCTGCCAACATGATCAACCGGATGCTTCAGGTCAACCCCGTACAGCGCGCAACCATCCCCGAGATCCGACAGGACCCTTGGTTCATGAAGAACCTGCCCGAGTACCTGGCACCGCCTGTTGAGCCCTTCTACAATACCGGTATCGATCCAGACAAGGCCATCAAACCCTCGGACATCGCTCCCAACGCCCCCACCAAGGTGCAGGAGAAGCTCCACAACGAAGTGACGGAGAAGATCTCCAAAACGATGGGCTACGGCAAGAAAGATGTGCAGGAAGCGCTCGAGGCAGCTGAGCCGTCTGCCATCAAGGATGCGTACATGATTGTCCGCGAGAATAAGCTGATGCAGGTTAACCGTAAGTTTCCCCGGCCTCCCGTCCCCTCGCAGATTCTGGTCGGTTTTGTTTCGCGGGTCCAGAGGTGTACACATGGTCCAAAGGGCTTCTACCGGCCCGCGCTCTGCTTGAAGCTGACGGTTTTGTTACTTGCCAGCTCTGCTTGGAGAAAATAACCCTTACTTCCCCTCGTCGCCGCCCAGTGTTAATGAGGTTTCTTCAGGCAACGAGACGCTGGGCACGGAAATGGACAGGGGCGCGAGCCCTCTTGCGAGCTCTGCGAGGTCCATCACGTCCAACAGCACCGCCGCCTCACCACGTCCATATGTGTCCAAGGTCGGCATCCTGCCCAGCAGTCTGACCGCATACCACAAGGATTACATGGAGCGGGAAAAGGCGGGCTTCGAGCAGCCACCAGCCCCTCCTTCCCTGCCAGAGCCGGGGCAACCTCGATCTGAAGACGAGCGCCAGGAGACCCTGCGTCGGCTCAAGCCTCACGCGCGCAGCGCAGATTCTGCCAAGAGACCACAGGGCATGACACCTGTGAACCCCCCGAAGAAGCCCAAGGCGACCAGATGGCAGTTCGGCATCCGTTCGCGTAACGCTCCGTGGGAGGCCCTAGGTGTCATCTACAAGTCACTATCCAAGCTGGGTTGCAGCTGGGTCCCAGACGAGGACTACGACAAAGTGCATAGTCCCGAGGAGGATCAAAACGGCACGGAACGCGCCCACCGCCGCTCGGCGAGCAGCCGATCGACCGACCCTACCAAGATCTACAAGCTCCCAGCTGACCCATGGCACCTCCAGGTGCGGTGGGAGACAGAGAAGCTGCGCAAGGGCCCTCATCTGCCTGAAGACATCGTGCAGGACCCTGCCACCGTCAAGAAAGGCGAGGATGAGTACCAGGTGGTGGCTATGCGCTTGGACATTCAAATATACGAGATGGCAGAGCCGGGTTCGTATCTCGTTGATTTCAAGTGTGACGGCTACGAGACACCCGACGGTAAGATCTTGGAAGAGAAGCAGGTTACAAGCCCGTTCCCCTTCCTTGATCTGGCGGCCAGATTGATCATGCAGCTGGCGGATGCGGAATGAAGGCGCTGTTTTGTGTGTCCTTTGGACAAGATCGCGCGGTTGTGCGTGTCCAACCTGCTCCAACTCGTCCCAGCAGCCTTGCAATCTCTGTTGACTGCGGCCCCGTAAAAGGTGCGATTGCATTGTCTTATGACAGGTCCGAGCGGCTGGGGATACCACAAAAGTGCACACCGAGCATCTCACGTTGGTCATGAATCCAGCCAGGCCGAGGTTTGTCATGGCAGCCGCTAGTACGGGGCAAATTTGTTTTTGTTTAGAAATGGAGGCACATTTGGGAGATTATTGGAAGAGCGTTGGCGTTGGGGAAAGCTTCGAGCTGAATGGAGGGGGGGGATCAGTCATGCGGCGCGAGGCCAAGAATTTGCCTCCGTACTCTACAGGACAAGCGTCGCGCCGGTGGCATGCTTACGGAGCCGGCTCTGACACGGGCCAGACGGGTTGACATGGACGCGGGGCGCGTCTGCCATTCAACGACGCGTCCACTACCGGCGTCGCGGGCACGAGGTCCTTTCGGGCCGGTGCAGTGTGGCATCCTTTATGCACGAGTGCGGCACTGGCTATTGGGGTAGCCGGATGTTGGTCGGACGGTTTCAACTTTTCAGGAAGCCTTGGAGGCTGCACCATGTGTGCTGATTTGTATTTTGAGTATCCATTTACTGGCAATTGTAATGGCTGGCTTCCTTGCCATGACTAGGACCGACCAGCATTGTGTCGGCTGCTGCCGCCATCACACGAGAAGGCTAGCCGCATGACCGGTCTAAACTCTTGGTTGTTTGGTCGAATGATGGCAGCCTATTGTTTCGACGCCTTCTGATGTGCTCCGGTGATGCGGGCAGAGCCTCTTCGCACGAGCAGCGAGAGGATGATTCGATAATGCCGGGGGGCTGGCGAGATACTGGACATTGCTGGGCAACGCTCTCACCCAGAGCCTTGTTTGTGCCAGATGACTCCACGAGAAGAGTGCGCGCCAAGATATTGCGGCCGCAACCAACACACATTTACTCGCAGTCACGCCCATTTGTCATCCTGGGACCACGTTTTCACCCGTGCATTAGTAGCTGGCGTCGTCATTACTAGTGTAGCAGCTGCAGCACCATCACCATCATCGTCATCAAGCTTCGGCCTCGGGCCTCTGTGCATTGCCCGCCGCGCCTGGCGCGGCCGACCCAAACCTGGGCCGCGCCCGATATGCACGGGGGCGAGGTAGCTCCAGTGGACCGACTGAACCCCGTCGGATGTGGGAACCTTCCATCTCTGCCTCCTCCCACTTGCCAACACCCCTTCCCTCATCTCCACCTGAAGCCGCCGCCCCTCCTCTCGATCTCACGATGCCGATGGGGGCCGCTTGGCCGCTCCTGCTGGCCGCTATTTATGTGGTGCGGATTTGGACCAAGAGCGTGGATCTTCCAGATGACGAGGCCGCTGTTGCGTAGTGCCAATACTTAGTTGCTCCATGATCAACCACTTCCTCAACCTGTTTGTTGTCTCGTGATACGAGTGTACTATGTATATGGAGGAGCAGGTATCTGAGTGGTGCTGGTGGCTCTGGAGCCAAAGCTGCTAGGCCGTATCCGGAGCAGGTGGTACGTTTTGGTCTCGGAGGACAGGAAAGAGTTGTCGTGGGGGTGATTGCTTCTACATCGCACACATCACACGTAGACGCACTGTATACTGTGTGTGGTATTATCAATGGGCGAGATAGAGAAGGGTGAGACTTGTCATTACTGGGGAGGCCCCATTGTTGGCCACTCCCCTCCCCTCCTCGATCGTGCCTCGAGATGCAGGCAGTATCTCGCGATATTTGCGGAGTCGCCCTTCCTCCCGGCGCAACCAAGAGTTGTCTCCCTCGCAGGAATGCCCACCATGTGATGGGGACATATGCATGTTGCCCATGCAGAGTGTAGTGCAGTGTGTGCATGTCCCGTTGGACGGTTCGGGATCGACGTGTAAGCTTCTTCGACTCGGGCACAGGCACAGATCGAAGCCTGACCCCAGCTTTTTGTGTGGGACTCTTATTCTCCTGTCTCTGTGCCTCTTCTCTACACTATGTCTTCGAATGGTGGCTGGCTGTCTGTCTGTCTCTGGCAGGCAGGCAGGCAGGCAACTTACCTTGGCTCTCTTTCTCACTACCCGCGGGATCCCCTCCACTCCCCCACGCCATTCCTACTCCCTCGCCGCACTTGTTCGAGTTGACGATAGTGTCATGTCGTTTTACCCCTCGGCTCCACACTGGGCATCTCTGCTTGTGCTTGGGAAACACCCGGTATTCGACGTGGGACACTAGGGAGGAAGCACCGGGTTGCTCACCATCCATCGCACTCGTGATGTTGCCCGCACGGCCGCGAGCCTCATTTCCACAAGCCGATCGAATCAGGCACATCCCCTCTCACCCTTGTAGGACGACACTCATCAGAACCGAGGGCGAGCCGTTCCCACCTCGTCGGCGCAAGCTACCTGACGAGCCCACAACCATGCTGTGGACAGCTTATCAGCTAGCAGAGGCTAATCTTTACCTCGTGCGCACTCGCACGGACATGTCGCTGCTGGATTGACAAGTTGACAGCTTGACGACTCGAACTGCCGCGCATTCGCTGGCGATGGAGAAAAGGACCCACCTTCATACCTCGCCAGTTCAGTAGGTTGCCGCTGCCGCTGCTCCTGCTGCCCCTGTACCATCGGAACTTGTGGTCTCGGCGGACAAGAAGGGACAGATTACGGTACTTGTAAATTGCCAGATTGTCGAAGTCGGCGCCCCGTCAGGCCCGTCCGATCCTCGCCTTGGAGGCCGGGGGTTCGGGGGAAGGGGGTAGTGGGTGAGTGGGTGGAAGGGGGAAGACTGGCGGGCGCGGCGCTTCTGGCGGTGTAGATTTCATGATGCATCTGTCAGGGGTTCCCGAGGGAAAATTGGCCGAGGTCCCTCTCCGCTGCAGCCGGGGGGCTTTCCTGCTCTGGAAAGCCGTGGATTGGCATGGAAGGGGAAAAGAGGACATTTTGGCTCCTTGCTGCTTTGTGACAGGTCGGTTCCACCGCCATGCCAGCTCAAGATGGGGACAATGGGACAAACAGGAATAGGAAGGGAGGATGGCATGCGACTGTCGGCGAACTGGTCTCTGTCCCTCGCTCGCTCGCCCGCGGGGTTTTGGCTCGCGATCTACCTCGCGTCGCACCACCCCGGTTGTTGGACAGGCGCCGAGCCGATCGGATGGAGTCCCGGGGAACTGTTGAATTGATGATGATTTGGCATGGTCAATTGGCTATTGCCCGATCCAATTGCTCTGGGGACCGCCACGTTGGGGGAGCAGCGGGATGGTGTCACAACTTGGCCCTGTTGGCACGTGACCGACGAGAGCTGTCGGCTGTGTCATCTGTTGTGAGGAGTGCCAGTTTGCCGTCTGACGAGTGTCCCTACCAATGGGCTCTCTCCAGCCATTGTTCTGGCGCCAGTGAAAGCGAACGGGTACAGCCAGGCAAGCCTGAAGACGAGGCCGCAGGTGGACTGCGCCACCAAGAAGAGGACCATGCCGAGCTGACGGAGGGTGCTAGTCGAGAAAGGGTTCCTGCGCCTGTGTCCTAAAGAGGAAGCCAGAGACCAGCACTAAGGGGGATCTAGGAGAAATACGCAACCGCTAGATTGGCATACCTAGTGTAGGTATGCGTAGCATATCCATCCTGGACTGCCTTGATGCCTGAATGCCTGAATAGCCAAGGCTTTGCCTGGGAGCCATGATTGGCCCAGGAGCATGGCCTCCAGCAGCCAGAGAAGATCTGCTGCGCACACTCAGACGTTTCTTGTTGTGTTGGTAGCCATGATGATGCTGATGACACAGCAAAGTGTCTTTGTCCAGGGCGCGCAGTATAGATAGATATAGACAGAGGTGCCACGAAGCTGCTCTCCCGAGACCCGGTGGCCGAGGTTTTCTCGATTGTGAGATTTGTCTGAACCTGTCACGCTGTCTCGGGCAGGATGGCCCGCTTCAGAACAAGACTGGACCACAGCCTGTGTGGGACGTGGGCAGCATGGGCCGTCGAATAGGATCAGGGCTTGGGAGCAAACCAGACCGCAAGAGAAACGGTGGAGAAACATCAGATGGATGCATAGCACACTACACTAGATACGAAAGTAGTGTAGTACTATGTAAACAAAGGCGCCAGCAGGGGCGATGGGTTCTCACCTCGCAGCAGCTGTGGGGAAGAACAGGGGAATAAGGGTCAGGTACAGCAGACAGAAAGGCCAGGGATGCATGGTGCAGGATAGGTGATGGGCACGGCAAGCAGCTGAAGTCAGCCAGTCAGTCTGCTTCTTACTAGGTGTATATCTACCAAAGTACAGATCACGTACACTACTGTGCCTTATAGTGCCCGCAGCAGGAATAATAATACGACATGCAGGGATAATAACACCACACGCGCAGGGAAGACGGAAAAAGAACTAGGACGGAGCTAGGCCGAAGGTTCTGCGCTGTCTGCCCACGCCAGGCCGGCCGGTTGCCCGGTTGGGCAGACAGACCATGTGCCCGGGGCTGTCATCAGGGTTCATTGGCGATCCCCCCCACGGAACTCCCAGAGTGGGCTGGCTGCGACCTTCTGGTGGTGATCCTATGGTGATTCAACGGGCGCGAGGGCGGGAGACGATGGATGATGAGGATGGATGATGGGCGATGGGCGCGTGGGGAAACAAGAAGCGTGCGTGGCAGGCTGAGGTGGAGGACATTGTTCGGATGAGGGACTGGCTCTCTCTTGGCTGGGTGGGTGGATGGGTGGGCAGACTGATATGCTTCTGCTGTACCGAGTAGAGTAGATACAGGCTGCACCTAAGGTATGCATAGCCTGGTTGCGCTGGCTGTTTGGGTCTTTTCTTGTCGTCACCGTGGTAGTGGCGTGGCTGCGTGGATGAGAAGGAGGCTGGCAGGGGAGGGGTAGGAGAGGAAGAGGAGGCCAGGGGAGGAAGCGTGCCACGGCATCATGGGCAGTTGCCGTATCGTGTCCGTTGCTGGTGCTGGTGGTGGCAGTGGCAGCGGCAGCTGTCTGCCTGTCCGCCTGTCCGCCTGTCTGCCAGGTCTGCCCGTCCTGCTTTGCCATGCCACTCGGGCGGCTTGGTTGGCTGGGTCCGGTCTGGTCCTGCGAACTCTGAACCCTCACCCCCATTGTTTGTCCCCATCGTCAGATTCAAACAGCGCCATGACTGGTCGGAATTCGTTGGGTCCTCCCTCTGGTGCGTCCTGTTTTCTCTGTCTGTCTGCCTGCCTGCCTGCCTGCCCCTCTGGCCATCATCCTCCCAATCGAGTGCAGCCTTGATCCTCGGCTGACAGCCCATTCATCATCTCGGATGACAGGCCGTTGATGCTCTTTGGCTCTCTTCGGCCAACGATGGACCAGGGTGTTGGCAGTAGCCTTCAATGCCGCCACAATACCTCCTGCTGCTGTCAGTGTCCTTGCCGCAGATCTGATCGCCAACCCTATCCAGCACAGCGCCAATGCGTGCCAGACGAAACGAAACGAAACGCAACGCAACGCAGCCTGTGTGCCGGCAGCGGGAGCGCTTGTTTCTTTATACCCAGAAACCATTCCAACCTTAAACCGCGTCTGCGCGTCAAATCCGCGCCCGTTTCGCGTCGGCCCTGCCTGATTGGCCTGCTGGGCCTGTCCGCCTGCCGTCGGGTCCTTCGAGAACCACGGCCCAGCCACACCTTTGCCGCCTCCACGGTGTCGTCCAAGACCTCCCCACCCTGGCCTTGCAGCATGGCCCCACGGTACCGCCCCGTTTGACTGGCCCAGACCGCATGTCTGATGAGACCGGCATATTACCCGACCACCGGCGCTCACCAGGCCTGCCAAGTGCTGTGCTGCAAGTGGCCGAGCTCGGGCCAGTGAGGAGATGCGGCGCGGCCAACCTCCATCCTCGCGCACGCGAGAGGGGGGGGGCCGCCTCCTCCCTTTCTCTCGTCCTCAATTGACGGGACAGCCGCCACCCCCATGCAGCATGCCCTGTCCTGCCTGCAAGGTACCTGGTTTGTCTCTGGTGCTGCCAGAACCGGCCAAACCGCCTCCCAGAGGAACATCAGAAAAACTCTCGATGCGGGAAAGCGGGTCATCATGCATGGCTTCCACTGCTGCCAGTGGTGCTACTGCATGGCGTTGCTGCAAGCCGAGGTGAGTCATTCAGTCACCGCCATCCACTCGTTTCCAGCCTCCTCGAGTGAAGAGCGACACCGACGGCATACCCCTCGACGAGGGTCACCCGAGCAGGGGGCCACAGGTACATGCTGCGCGCGATGCATGGGATTTTGAGGATCCTGGCGAGGGGGGACTGTGGAAATCGGATCAACAATCAGTCAGCCTACACCAGTCTCCTCCTATGTACACTGCTACACCCCCATACACAGTACAGTAGATGAGGGGGGCAAACAATCCAATCCGCCTGGGTTGAGCCATTTTGGATGCCCAAGTGGGTATTATAGTCCATCCACCCTATCACCCGCCCCGGTGACCCAACTCCTCAAGAGTTGGAATCAACCTTAATCCGTCGTCCACCTTGAATCGCCTCTTGAACCTTTGCGTGCCCTCACCGCCAGCTCGCCTCGTCCATCACAACGTTCACTAGCACACACACTACTGCTGCTCTCTCACGAACTCTTCATCGAGATCACTAAAGCTCATCCCACGCTCTATACCTGCCTGCCAACAGACCGGTTCGAAATCACCCAATATCATTATCACCAACATTAAGATCAAGATCAAAGAGTCGACCTACTACAGTAGTGCGAACCGCCACGAACCCTTCGCGCCCACGGGAAGCGAATAGCTTCGGTGGGACGAACGAATCCCACTTTCCAACCCGCGGATCGAGGCAATTGCTTGTGTCCTGATTCTCGTGCAATTCTTTTGTACCTCATGGCTGGCTTAGACGTCTGCTGATGTGCTCATGTTATTTGAAAACATCTTAATCACAATTCAATCCTCGCGCTCAGAAGCTGGCTCGCGCGAACCAAAGACACGCGACTTGCACACAGAGACACCGACACCCGACGGCATTTGACACCGATAATATAGGACGAAGCGCACACAACAACACAATTAGCAATTGGGGGAGAGAGAGATGCAAGCACAATGGCTTCTGAAAACCACCCCTTCTACAGCATCTGGACGTCCGATTCAATCCGTGAGCGGTTGTTCGCGAGCCTGAGCAAGTCGGATATTTGCTCAGTCCGACTGGCCAACTCGGCATGCTGTAACCTTGTCACGCGCCGGCTCTTCCAGCGCATACATCTAAGCTTCACCCCTAACAGCTTCACCAAACAGTCCCGGATACAGGCCCTGGGCAGGATTGGACATCATGTCGAGCACATTATTTTCTATCTCCCTCACTCAGAAGAGACCACTTTCCTTCCGCCACTCATTCACCCACAGACGGGATCCGAGATCTCGTACCTCTACACACCGCACACCTCCATGACCAGCACTCTCACGAGACCCAAGTACGGGAATTCAGAACTGGGCGACATTCTGACCCAGCAATACCCACCTCTCTTCCACGCCGCCACGAACGTGCCCAGCTTCATCCATGCGATGAAGAACCTGCCAAATGTGAGGCACCTGACCATCAAGACACCTGGACAGGACGCCAGGGAACGGTACAGGAGAGACATTGTCGACTACGCCCTCATCAGCTTGAGGATAGCGATCGAGCGCACGCCGCAGCTGACCAAACTATCAAAGCTCTCGCTGTCCGGCGTACATCCGGCAGCATTCCTGTATCTGAAGTCTGAGGGCGGCCCCGGCTTCGGTTGCTCCCCACGCGGGGCCAAGCGGTGGCGCCAGATTCGCAAGCTCAATGTCTCGGTCGAGGCATGGGATTTCTATGGCCCCGGCGGCCCGGGCTTGGATCAGCTCAAGATCATTGACGACTACCTGCGCAACTTCTCCGACTGTGTGGAGAAGCTCTCCTTCACTTGGACCGGTGCAAAGGGTCCTTGCCCCTTGGCCCTTGCAGAAGACGCACTCTTTGACCCACCAAGGGAGTGCAGGAAACTTTTCAATGAGGTCACGAGTCCCATGAGCCCCCTTCCCGCCACCCCCGGCGTCAGGCAGCCCATGCGCTTTACTCGCCTGAAGCACATGCAGGTCAGGAACGCGTCCATGACTGAGGCTCAATTGAGGAGACTTGTTGAAGGCCACAAGGCGACGGTCAAGGAGTTTGACTTTGAGAACGTTGTACTTCTGAATGGCGGCAACTGGGATGAGGCGCTCGCGCCTTTGATGGCACCCTCTGAGAAGAGCGGCAGGGCCCGAAGCGATACTTGGTCGCGATACTCGGTTGGATTGGATGACAATGACAACATGCCTCCCCCAAGTCCCGTCGAGAGCGTCAGGACGGTTGCTCCGAGGACACCTGGGACCCCACGTAGTCCAAGGACCCCGAGGACCCCGAGGAGCAGTGTTGCTCAAGATGACAATGTTGCGGTCCGCCACCCTAGCGCTGCTGTGGAAGCGGTGGGTAGGGATCTGCTCGATGAGATTGACGATGAGATGGAGGGGTACGTGGGTCTCAGCCGCCAGCCTTCCAAGGCTTCGGTCTGTTACTTTGACAACAAGGAGGAGATCATTGTCGAGCTGGATGAGGACCTCAGCGAAGAGCTTAGCCTTCAAAGAACACTGACTGCCAGTGACGAGACCTATCGCCCGGCCACAGCCAGTGACGAGCCTCATCGCCCGGCCACAGCCGCGAGTGCAAGCCAGGCCAGCCTGGATACAATTGGTACGGAGGAGGCCTTCAGCGGGAAGCTGAGGAAAAAGCGCGTGCGCAGGAGAATCCGCAAGCCCTGGCACCCCAAGCGCGAGGACGACGAGCAGTCGGACGATGAGGATAACCAGAACTACTATCCTCCTCGCTCAAACGAAGACCTCAAGGAGAAGCACTCACTCGCCAGCTTCCTCCACCACAAGCGCTCCGGCTCGTCATCACACACGAGCAAGAACAGGAATGTCCTTCGCCGCGCGCGCCAGTCGTCAGACCCGGGACCATACTCGTCCTGCCAGATGATGGACCCGAACACGTACGAGATTCAGCTGCCAGAGGTGCTTGGCTCCGACGATGACACTCTCACTTTGAAGTCGAGCAATGCCAGCGCCAGTCAGACAACATTCAAGTCGAGCAACGCCAGCATGAGCCAGACCACGTTGAAGTCAAGCAATGCCAGCCAGAGCCAGATCCGACTGGTCAGAGCACCATCGCATCCCTTGCCGCCGGTTCCTCTCAACATCTCGGCGCCGATGCCAGCGGAAGAGCTCCCAGTCCTGCTGCAGCCAGCAGTGTACAACCCGCAGGCGTCGACCACGTCGATCCCGATGCCACCGGGCTCGCGGGGCAGCGGCGGAAGTGACAACTCCATCAGCGCACCGTTGATGCACGCCAACGGGCAAGGCCACAATGTCAACGACGGGCTGTCGGCAGTGCAGCGGAACTTGGAGCAGGAGGAGATGCAGCTGAGATTCGCCGAGGACGCCGAGGCGCGGGCTACCGCGCTGCAGAAGGCGCGAGACGCGGTCCTCCGCAAGCTGGGGAAGCTGAATGCGGCCAACGCGATGAACAAGATCGACGAAGGGCCGCGCCTGGAACAGCACCCGGCGCTGGTGCGGACGAACAGCGGTGGGACCATGCAGGAGCGCCCCCCAGAGGGCCCGCCTGACAACGGGAGCAAGACGCACCTGCGCATCCGGGAGCTCCTCGGCGCCGGCACAAGGCAGAACAGCGCCGAAACGTACAAGACCATCGAGTCCAGCAGCTCGCTGCTCGTACCACTCGTTTTCAGTGGCAACTAAGATGGGGGCCATAAATGGATTACTACGGAGAGGGGACAAGAACAGAACCCGAGGAAAGCCATGACCAACAAACAGACAGACATAGGTGATGCGGGCGGGATTCAAGGCACGCTCACTGTCTCTGAGGGTGGGATGGGTTTTTTTTTTATATTGGATGGGAACGTGAACAGCATGGGGTATCGGACGGGATGGGATTGCCGTTTGAAACCGGGGCTTGAAGTGCTCAGAGAGGCCTTAGGTGCGGCTTAATGATTATTACGAAACACGATTATCTCTTTTGAATACATATTTCTGTGTATATATAAATACAAACAAACGCGCGCGCGCTCTCAACGTCCCTTTTGCACAACGGTTCCCAGTGAAGATGTGCCTCCAGCTAGACGGTAGTCATTTTATAAGCGGCGATGGCACCTCTACGACCTCGAAATAACCGCTACACTATATATTGCTATGCCATGCCCTGAGCGCAAGGCACAGAATAGCAGAAACCCCTTCCGAGTTGTGCATAGTAGTGTAGTCATATCAGCTGTGCTAGTACAGGTCTGTCTGTTCTACAGGGGAACGGCTCAGGGCCAGTCTCGCCGCCCTAATGCTTGCCCCGGTGGCCCGGGAGATGTTCTCGCATATCAGCAGAGCGTACCTGCGCACATGACACCTTCGGATGAGCCCGGTCCTGGTCGGCCGGCAAGGCGCCTGCTGGAGGGGGAGGCCTACTGTGAATATACCAGGTTTCACCTTGTGGCATGTTGATGTTGCGGGAGACGGTCAGACGTTCCGCATTCGATACGGGCGTGTATGGGCATCTGGAATCATACAGTATGCTCCTCCCCGCGGCCCTCCTTCCGAGGGTGAGTCGGTCGGTGTTGTTCTAGCGGCCGCTGTGCGCATTGTAGGCCCCATTTCGCTTGGGTGAAGGAGCCTTTCCTCATCTGAACTTCGGGCCACACGAAACCCGCTACCCCTGCAGGCTGGCGGCCTCGGTCGCGTGGTGCACTGAATGCTAGACAACCTAGGCACAGCAGATAGGCACGTGTCATCCTATGCCTTGGTAATCTACTTACTGTGCGTATGCCTGAGAGGTACAGGGCTTGCGGTGAGGGTGAGACTTGAGAGTCCGTCGTCTCGTTCGCCACTATGCTGGGTGATGGTTGAAACCCGGGCGGGAATCCTGTGAGACGCGACCCAAGGGGACAAGTAGAGAACACGCCGGAAAAGAAAGAAAGAAAAGGGCGAGGGCAACAGCAACAGCAGCAACAGCAACAATAAGAAACGGGCGGGGGCTTCTTGACGGCGTCTGATGACTTCTGCTGCGGGCGCGGGCGCGGGCGCGGGCGAGGGCCAACGAGTGGGAGGTCAGAGGAGAGAGCAGAAAGAGTGGGAGGACGCTTGGATGTCTTGGTGATATCCCCAATGGTGGTTAGCGTGCTATCAGGCTGGGGTGGGACGGGGACGGGGGACGCGGTCTAGACCGTGGTGAAGGCCTGCGGCGAGGGAGAAATGGAACATTGGGCCGATCGTCGTTAGCAATGCCCGATCTGTCTCTTTGAAATCCCTCAAGTGGCTTCTGCAGGATCGATCTGGGGAAAGAAGAGGGAGGCAGAAAAGGGAACAGTAGGGAGAAGAGAAAATCAGACCGAAGCAAGGCCGAGGACTGCGGTACCATGATCGACAATACCTATATATGGAGTAAGTATATGGGGTATACCAACACGGGCCGGTGCTTAAGGTTTGATAGTACTCCGTAGATACTGTACTACACTGCAGCTGAACCCAGGAGAGAGGAACATCAGCCGTGCCCCGATATTTTGTTTCCAGGCTGGGCCCGATCTCCTACGGTCCGTCGACCGTGCTCGTGATCGTCCCCGTTGTCGTGCTCGTCCCCAGACCAACCTTGGGAGGCGGCAAGATTGGTCGAGGCCAGGCCCCCCAGGCCCCGGGGCCCCAGCCCTAGGAGAAAGCTGCAGCTATCAAATCTCAAATCTCAAGTCCCAATCCCGGATCCAATTCGGGTTTGGATTAGCAATCGCATCTCCCCGACACACGCCAACCTCGCACACAACCACGAGAAAGGTCCTGCCCTTCTAGAGGCCACTCTCAGCCGTGACACAGCCGGCGTCGCTCCTCGTCCCCCCGACCCAACCACAGGGCGACCTGCTCCCATTTCGGTGTTGCAGCTTTGGCCTTGACCGCGCGACCGTCCACACATCCAGATTCCAGAGATCGACGTCTCGTCGTCCAGCCGTGGACCAGTGGGCCCTGGCAACAGACGACGCCACACAGCCGTACACACGCTTCATCGTCTAGACACACATTCCTTTGCCTCGTGCCCCCACCGTGCAGAACCGCGACCCACACCGTCATACTCACTCCGAGGTGGCCTGCCGCAATCTCGAACCCGCCTTGCCCGATACCTTCCCGCCGCCTCGAGACTGCCCGGGACGGGAGCGAGGGAACCACGCCTAGACCGGCCCTTCCGCCCCGGCTCACCATCCCACGAGCTCTACACCGCGCTGCAGCCTGCCGTGCCTCGCGTGCCCCGAGACCCGCAGTCGACTTCGGCCCAGGTCCGCGAGCCCCGGCTTCACAAGCGCCCGCCTCCACGACGCCGTCCGGAAAGTGCTTGTGTGTGGTTGCAGTATCTGGCCTCGGGGGTGGATCTGACTCTATTGTCTCGCTGGGCTTCTCCTTTCCCTCAAGCAGAAAGAGCCACCCACAGCGAGAGGCTGTCGACTTGGTGCTCAGCCACGTCCACCAGACCAGTGTGAGGAGATGAGCGGGGGATACCCAGGTCCCTGTTGAACTACTCTTTTACGAGTCGCGCCTACCGTTGCGCACCATCTACCAACCGCCGCCTCGCCCTTCACTCACAATTCTGGTCGGAACAGAGGGGGGTGAAACAAGTCAAGAGCGCCAGCTTTGCTCTCGCGAGAAGCCATTCTCCCTCGGCAGTTTTCAAAAGAATGCAGACCGTGCGAGGCTCTTCAGCAGGCTTCCCCGCATAGCCTGGGCATCCTACAGATGAGATACAAGATGAGAATTGCCATCCGGGAGCAATTGGCCGTATTGTGAGTACCAGGATGTGTCCTGTCAGTGCCTATTGTTCTGGGTGGCGCGGCTGCTATTCGGCTGTCACTGCTGTCAGGGACGACGGCGGTGGGCCTTGGGCTTCGTCCTGCGCAGAGTGCTAGGGCCACCGGCTACAGCCCCTAGCAGGCTCCTGACATCTTCGCCGTCTAATAAACTTCTTTACTGACTCGACCTGTAGCGTCACTCTCGTTGTACTAATCGGGCTCGCCATCGTATCCGTGCCAACATGGATCTTCGTCAACAACTTCGGTACGCATCCAAGAGCCTTATCCCCTGCCAAACAAAACTGACCGATCGCAGTAATCCAGGTACAGTCGAGCGGCCTGGCCCTGACAGCCTCTCTCAAGGCCACTCGCATCGCATCCGAGGTTCAGCTCGTGCAGACAGCATGTTCGACAATCTCCACGAGGATATTGATCCAACAGGCGCTGGATACATACTACCAGGGCAACACCAGCGAGGAAAATTGGGCCGCTGCAAGGAACGATTTTCAAAGCGCTCTCGGCTCTGGCGGAGGAAACTTGTACCAAGTCAAAGTATTTTCTAGGAACACCACCGGCCCCGCTTATGGTCTCTTTAATGTCACCGGCCTGACGACTCCCCGGATTGAACTTCCCTACAGGACAGCCAACGGCACCAGGCCGATTCTCGGCGAACCGGACTCGGGCTTTCCTCCGCCACTGTATCCGAACATCACCTATAGTGATACGGGCGTGCCGAGCACCAACAGTCCGAGCACCAACAGGTTCGCTGCATATGTATTCTCTGGCCTCCGACTGAACCAAGAAAGTGGACTATTGCTAGGTCCTCTGATGATAAACGAGTCGTTTGCCCTCATATCGCTGACTATCGTAAGCTGGGATACACCTTGTGCTCTCGTCGCCTCGCTGACAATATCTAGCCGATCAGGTCTATCAGCAGGCCAGGATTTATCTTGGGGTACATGACCGTTCTGGCCTCTGGAAGTGCCCTCTTGAATGTGACCAGTTCTAGAGAAGGTTTGGGTGAAACGGGCGCCGTGTTGATCATTAGCCCCGACACACCGGCCAATACGTTCAACACATCAACGCCACCGAGCAATTCGACCTACACGCCGCCTGACCTAGATGCTTTTGGGGATATCCCAATGCGCTTTGTCCTTCCCCCGGCATCAGCTCCCACAGGTGCCGGGCGGCATGAGCAGCATAGCTATGCTTCCGGGCTTTTCGACAGTCCTTTTGCACTTCATGACTACCCAGCTGTGATGAGAGAATTCTCGACGCGGTTCGAAAGCGTTAACAACGCCAGCTCGGATCTGTGGACGAGGAACGAGCAAGGGACTGATGTGTCGGTCGGGTTCGCACGGCCACAAAACCCGCTCTTCACCTGGGCCGTTGTTGTGGAGCAGGCGCGCTCTGAAGCCACCGCCCCGATTCGCACGCTGCGCACGATCCTCCTTGGATGTGTCTTTGGCACCGCCGGCGCAGTTGCGATCCTCGTCTTTCCGTGTGCGCACTGGAGCGTCATGCCGATCAGACGTCTGAAAGACGCCACCGAGAAGTCCATCTCCCCCCCAGGGTACCATGACGAGCTAGCAAGATTCAACACATACGACGAGGAGGGCACCGCGTCGGGCACGACGTCTAAAAAGTCCGTGAAAGGAATGGCGGCGTGGATTTCCCACAAGCTGGGGCGCCATCACCGAAGACGGCTCCTTGCAGATGCCGAAAGTGACTCGCATCGAAGAGTCTTCAAGATTCCAGGCAAGGTCGAAAGCCACAAGCACATAATCACTGACGAGCTCACGGAGCTTACCACAGTCTTCAACGAGATGAGCGATGTGAGTCTCACCCTGACGGCTATCCTCCACATAGAGCCGCCTTGGGGGAAGCATTAGGGAACCCGACAGTCACTTTTGAACATCATCGCCGGCAAGAACTGACTTGGATCTATGTAGGAACTGCTTAAACAGTACACGTCGTTGGATGAAAAAGTCGCCGAGAGAACGCGAGAACTAGAAATCAGCAAGAAGGCAGCCGAAGCAGCGAACGAGAGCAAAACTCTATTCATTGCGAATATCTCTCATGAGCTCAAGACACCATTGAACGGCATTATGGGCATGTGTGCGGTGTGCATGGAAGAGGATGATATTGTTAGGATCAAGCAGTCCCTCAAAACCCTATACAAATCTGGTCCGTCTTCGATCTAGAGAACAGGCTTGAGCCACGATCCAATCAAGACGCATAGTCGCTAACTAATATCTCAGGCGATCTTTTACTTCATCTTCTGGACGATTTGTTGAGCTTCTCCAAGAATCAGATTGGTCATCAAGTGAGCCTCGAGGAACGCGAATTCCGACTGGCAGATATTCGGTCGCAGATCCTTTCCATCTTTGACAAGCAAGTGAAGGAGGGTCGCATCACACTGTCGGCCGAATTCGTTGGTACCAACCCTGAGGGTCAGCCCGCCGACAAAGATCGTCCCGACCAAGAAAGGCGCCTCCCCGCTGTTGGTCCTCAAGGTCTTGGGCGCCTGAAGGACATGTGTCTTTTGGGCGATCAACACCGGATCTTGCAGGTCCTGATTAATCTGGTGAGCAACAGCTTGAAGTTTACACCGGCGGGTGGAAGGGTCATGGTGCGCATCCGATGTGTAGGAGAAGCAGAGTCCAGCGATGAGAGCAGGGCGTCGTCCATGTCGAGAAACTCGAGCCACCTCGGACGCGGTCGAGGCCGCCTAGGGTCCGGCTCCCAAAACTCGACTAGCTCTAGGGGCGCATCATCATCTATTGTGCAATCACGGGTCCAGAAAGGCACTGCCTTGTCCATAAACCCGGCCGATCCCAGATCCGGGTCTCACATGGCGGTCATGGAGATGCCTGCGACTCCGCCGCCACCCAACGCCAAGACATATCTATTCGAATTTGAAGTCGAAGACACTGGCCCTGGTATCCCCGAACATATGCAACAACGAGTGTTTGAGCCGTTTGTGCAAGGAGACTTGGGCCTCAGCAAGAAATACGGCGGCACTGGCCTAGGCCTAAGCATCTGCTCCCAGCTAGCCACGCTCATGGGTGGGAATGTCTCCTTGAGGAGCACGGTGGGTGTCGGTACGACCTTCATTGTGCAGTTGCCGCTGAAATATACAAAGGAAAAGTGAGCACACGCGTACGGCCTGCTATGGAATACGCAGAGAACTAATTTGAGTATGCAGACCTAACAGTGCAGCTTCCAGCAGCATGGGTGGCTCACGGCCGCCAAGTATAACATCGGCAGATGTCGAAAGTCGCCGCCAGTCGGTGGAAGGGCCGACCGCCGAGGGCTCAAAATCGACTGGTACAAGCGTGGTGGACAAACAAACCCGGCTTGTGGGCCTCAGCCAGCCTTTCTTCGCGGCCGCGAAATCAAAAACCCACAAGAGCGACGATGAGAAAATGGCAATGATAAACCAGGCGATGGAAAAGAAGCGAGGACAGGGGAAGCTGCGGGTGTTGGTGGCCGACGACAACAATACCAACATCGAAGTTGTGAGCAGAATGCTGAAGCTTGAGGACATCTATGACGTTACAATCGCCAAGGACGGCCAGGAGGCGTACGAGCTGGTCAAGACGAACTTTGAGCGCAACGAGCGGTTCGACGTCATCTTCATGGACATCCAAATGCCAAACCTGGACGGGCTTCAGAGCACAAGGCTGATCCGCAAGATGGGCTACAATGCGCCTATTGTTGCGCTGACGGCGTTTTCTGACGCGAGCAATGTCAAAGACTGCATGGACTCGGGCATGAACGAGTTTCTCGCAAAGCCGATCCGGCGGCCAGCGCTGAAGCAAGTGCTTAAGAAGTTTGCGACGATCCCCGAGGAGCCGGAGACGGCAAGCCTGCTGACCAAGAAGAGCACACCAGAAGCAACGACGCCGGCGGAACCGTCAGCCGAGAAGAGGGACCTTGGACTTGTCTCGGCGACCGAGGTCACTTCCCCGGAGGAAGAGGAGCACTCTAATGGAGTGGCCTCAGCAGGGCAGAAGTGAACTTTACGCACCTGAGACCTGACCCGGGATCCTGATGTCGATCTCAGGCATGCATGTTGACGAATTCGATCAGAAGCGGAAACGCAAGCACGCCTGACTGGTGCGACGCACGCTTTACTTGATACACATTCTCTCCAGTCGCCGGGACGCATCGAGGGCGGGAGTTTATTTCTCATTATCCTTTTTTTTTTTAATGACGCAGACTTGTACACAAGGATCAAGATATAATTTGGGAAGGCATTGGGAGCGGGACGGTGTTAAAGGTACACGGCACACCAAAATCACGAGAAGGTGACGGCGCCCAGGCGTTTCCTTGTCCTTTTTGTTTTTGTTTTTCTTTCTTTCTTTCTTTCTGGGTTTTTTTTTATTGTTTTATTTTTTTTTTATTTCACAAACCACGAGACGGGTGTCTATGCATTGTGACGAGGGTCTTGTGTGGAAATGGGCGAGTCGGACCTCTGCCTTGCAGCATACCAAAAATGAGGGTGTGTGGGAGGCATTTTGTTGGGCTTAGTTTGGCACTGTTTTTGTGTCATGTTCTCATTTGTGCCTGTCTGCCCTCGATGTTTTTGAGCTTCGTGGCGAGGAGAAGCGAGCCAAAAGACGCAGATGATCTAGCTGATGGGCCTGAAGTGCCTTGGACAAGCTTTCGCAGGGCACTCTTGGCGGAAAACGTATGTGGACAGTATGAGAGATGGATGAATATGAGCCAAGAATACAAGGCGGGTAGGAAGCCCGGCTCACCATATATGCCCCCGCCCACACGCGGTTCCCCTGAGTAAGATGCTAAGAGACGGGTGATGAAGTGTGCTATGATGGTCTGTGCCCAAGAGTCTTGGAAGCGAGGCGATGTGCCTGTAATCAGCAAACCCGTAGCCGCCAGGGGGGCTGTAAGCGCCGAGCTGGCCCCGGCAGGAGGGGCGGTTGCAGGGGTTCCGAGGTCGACCAGAAGAAGCTCACCCCTGCACCGTCCCGAGCCCTGAGCCTGCGCATCCCAGCCATTGGGCCGGCGCCTCTTGGGGAGCTCTGGTCGGGATCTTATTATTATTAGACGGCCCTGGGGGGTTGCAAGCTGGCTGCCTGTTGGCGCCCATGCAGCGAGGTGGAATGAAATCACTCTCTCCGCCGTTCCCACTGCCCGCTCATCGCCGCCTCTCACCCACTGCATCTAAGCGTGACGTGATCTGACACGGGCATCTCGAAGGCCTCAGCTGCTGTACAGACACGGCACCATATCACATACGCGAGCGAGCAAGCCTCACCATCCATCCGCCTTCTGCAGCCAGACCTGGTGAGTGCGGTGCTTCCAGTGATGCCTCTAGCTTGTGGTGCAACCGCGACGACAGCCTCGCTCCCACTGCCTGAGCTCTGCTGACAGCCTCCCAGCTGCGTCGAGACCAGCGTCTCTCGTGCAAAAATGTCTCAGTACTATCCTCGTGAGTTTTCAGCTGAGCCATCCCGCACGGCCGAGAGCCCCAGAGGCTGACCGTGACACAGCTCCGCCGTCCGCGGCCCAGAAGAACTACCCGCCGCCGCCCATGTCGGCGCCGGCTCACCAGACTTCCTTTGGACACATCGGGGGAGGGCCAATGTCGCCACCGGCAAACAAGACTTCCTTCTACCCTCCCCCGCCCAACGGCTCCTCTCCAGCCCAGCAGCAGCCGAGGAATTATCCTCCGCCGCCGGCTGCGGCGGGGACGCCGCCTCCCAAGAGTGGCAGCCCCATGTCTTATCCGCCACCTCCCCAGCAGTTTTCACCACCACCGCCGCCACCACAACCGCAGCAGCAGGTTCCCAACATGAGCCTGCCTCTCCACATGCGCCACAGCTCTACCGGCTCGGTCCACAGCCAGCATGGGCCCCAGTTCACTCACAACCAGCAGTCACCCCAGCCGCCACAGTATGCCGGCCCGCCCGAGGGCGACTACCCGCCCGAGAAGCCGCCCCGGTCGGAGCGGGATGACGAGGAAGCCCCGGTGGACACGAGCAACCCCTCGAACCTGGTGAGCGGGGCCCCGCCGGCCGGGCACTTTGTCGGGGCGTCGGCCATCGTGGACGACGTGGGCACCTTCAACGGCGGGTCGTACCGCATCAGCCACCGCGACAGCAACACCATCCTGACCATCCAGCTGGCCATGGGCTGCCCGCTGAGCGCAAAGCCGGGCACCATGATCGCCATGAGCCACACCATCACGCTCAAGGGCGCCTACAAGTTCAGCATGAAGAAGCTCGTGGCGGGCGGCGAGATGGGCCACTCCACCTTCACGGGGCCCGGGGAGCTGCTCCTGGGGCCGCCATTCCTGGGCGACGTCACCAGCCTGCGCCTGACCGGCAACGAGAGCTGGAGCGTCGGCCACGACGGCTACCTGGCCAGCACCCAGGGCGTCATCAAGGAGTACAAGAGGCAGGGGCTGGGCAAGGCCATGTTCAGCGGCGAGGGCCTGTGGGTCTACAAGGTCAGCGGGACTGGCCTGCTCTGGCTGACGAGTTTCGGTGCCATCATCAGGAAGGACGTAAGTTGACCCTAACAAGACTTCTCCACGTCGGTGGGACAGCGGCGCTGACACAAGATCCGTGACAGCTCGTGGATGGAGAAAAGTACATTGTCGACAACGGCCACCTGGTGGCCTGGAACACAAAGTACGTCATGGAGCGGGTCGCTTCAGGCGGCATCATCTCTGGGTTGGCGTCTGGGGAGGGCCTGGTGTGCAAGTTCACGGGGCCAGGCACCGTCTTCATCCAGACGAGGAACGCGGTAAGTCTTGTGGCCGCCATCCCAGCCCTGTATAACGAACGAGACAGTGCTGCAAGACACCCCCCGCTGACCACTGTTTCCCCTCGCATAGAAATCCTTCGCTGCGTACATGACCGGCAACGGGGCACCTGTAAACTCATAACTCTTTTCAGCTAAGGACGGCGACGGATCCATCTACAGGCTCCAAGGTGGGGGTTGTTTCATGGCCAGGGGCCACAGCTATTCGGATGTGTACATGCCTGTTCTAGGGGTCCAGGGCCCCCTTTTTTTTTTTTTTTTTTTTTTTTTTTTTTTTGGCTCTCTCTCTCTTCTTTCTTCTTTCGCCCCCCCCACCCCGCGGCCCCTTCTCCTTTTCCTTGAGGGGTATATGTTCATATTACTTCGCTTCAAGAAGCGTGCTCTGTCGGAATTCACCCGTCTTATCGTCTCATCAATACGAAGAGGAGATCATCCTGTTTTCTTCTGCTCATTAGCCATCCTTTATGATAGAAACACCTTGTTAACTCGGGCCATCGGTGTTATGCGAAACAGGGAGACTGTTCAAAACAATTGCTTTCGAACCCAGCCTTGACACCGTGTGCTGTCACCAATCCATCCATTTTGCTTGCGAGGTTAATGTGCTCGTGCGAAGGAGTGATCCAGCTTTGCTCCGACATTTGAGGCAAGGCAGACTCTACTTTTGTATGGCAAGTGCTAGATACTGCTTACCTGGTACTCGGGTGGCCACCTGAAGAAGGCAGCAGAAAATGGGGATGCCGCCGGTAGGGGTCAATGGAGGCTGTATACGTGATGTCTTCTTCTCTTTCCTAACTCTTGCCTGGGTCCCAACTGCTGCTAGCGAGCGATGACCTCGTCTGACCTGTTGGGCCACTTGCAACGCATCGGATTAAAGGGAGGGCTTCCGAAGCACCAACTACCCATAGTCGCTTCCCACGCAGAGGGTTTGCTCCCAGGGCGAACGACTTCCTCCGCTCTTTGAAGCAAGTGGGCGCCCGACCATCTTGCCGACGCGACGCTTTCCCACCCCCAACCATTCCACTGCACCTCATCCATCACACAGCCAACCCGGGACTCGGCCGTCGGTTTTGGTTATCGCCTGCGCAGCTTTAGGGTATCTTCTTCTTTTCTTCAGGGTACACTGAAGCCAGTTTCAGCGTTTTTGAGCGGAAGTTTCGTTTTGTTAAAGCTGATGCCTCGGCCCTCACTGCCACTTGTCTTACCTTTCTCCGTTCCCCACCCACCGTGTCTTGCTGCCTCTCTGCCGACAAGCAGGGTCTCTTTGACCCGCGCCGACCAGTCCAGATCTACCTCCTCGACGGAGTACTGCCTGTCTCTTGTGAGGCCTTTCACCTGTCTGGGCCTTCTCGGTAAGTGGCCCATCCCATCTAGGTGGGATGCGCTCTGTTGAGACATGAGCCCGTCGCTGACTTTAGACGTTATCTGTCTGCTCTCAGCCGACTTCGCTTCTGTCAATGTCCGGGCAGGTCATCTATTCCTAATCACCTGAGAGCGAGGGTTTTATATTTGACACTTGCGAGAGATTGTGACTCAGGCCCGTCATTTGATGTAAGTAGCCCCAGGATCTGTTGCGATATCCGTCCACTTGTCAATCGCCATCACCACTCACTCTACTCTTCCAACTCCAGCATTCTTGTGCGCTTGCAATTGTTCAGGATGTTCTGACACTGATTTTTGTTTTTGGACTCTCAAGAAGCGGAGCAGCAGTCCCACCTGAAGACTGATACATTGCGCACCGTTTGGGAGGCTTTCCGAGCATACCAAAAAACTCGACTTCATCGGGTGGCCGATCAGGGCTCGGGGTCCCGTCATGAGCAGAGGCGACATGTCTACTTTGCAGCAAAACCAAGGCAACTCTGCCATGTTGCGCCCAGTGAGGCCCAAGCTGACCGTCGACACTCGAGCGCATACCAAGCCCGACGCCGACCAGCCCGCCACCGAGAGTGCACCTGTCCTCGCCTGCCGAGAGAGTGGCATCCCACACTTCAACCAGGCCGTTGACCGCAATTGTAAAAAGGTTTCTGAAATGATGAGTTCGCCTACTTGGCGCAGTCAGCGGCCCGGACCCGCCGTCGTTGACGACAGCACTCCTTCGGAGCCACACGGTCTGCGCCATGCATACACCCCCGACTCTTGGAGGCATTATGTCGAGAACGATGGAAAACGCCACTCAGTCACACAGGACGAAGATAACCACGGGATCCTGTATCATTTCGAGAGGCAGCGTGCTCGGCGTCGTCATGCCGACAGCGGCATTTCTCTGGGTCGAGATCCAGAAGCTATGAGAATTCTCGGTATCCATCCGTTCTCAGAGATACCAGACAGTCCTGCCAGTACATTCGTCATTTCGGCTGCTGTGCCCAATGGAGCCTCTCACCCCCGCGATGTCATGCATGGAGACCTGCATCTTGTGATTCCCCACAAGCGGACCGACATCCAGAGCAGGGCTCCTGAAGACGGCCTCTCCTTTGAGCTTACGTCCGAGGATGAATACGTCGGAAGTCATGACAAGGACTTCCAGAGCTCGTCTCGATCTGTTAGTCACGGGCCTGGTCAAGCTCAAAGTGAGGAAGCACTAAACAAGCAGGGTGTCCTTGGGAGCGCAAGGATGCGGCAGAATATGGACCATGATATCCATCAGCTTATGGACAGAGATGAGGCCATCAAGTCCGTCAACTCCAAGCACGCATCTCCGCGGCGAAATGGCCGCCCTGATCCTGAAGATAAGCTACGCTTTCAGGATTTGCTCGGCAGACTTCGTTGCGAGGCTGAGGCATTGGCTGGTGATCGAACGGACAAGGTTACCCTGGACGATCCGGCCATAGTTTCCTTTGCACCCAGGAAGAGCACACAGCGCTCTGCAAACGGGGAACTTGCAGCTCGTCTGGATGCCGAGGAGAAAATGTACCCAACAAAAGGGAGGCATCACACATCTTCTGATTCTGGCTACGCATCTCCCACAACACACCTGAGACCAAGCGACCGCACACTGCCGAGGAGCAGACGCGGCACCTCAGGCGAGACTGAGTCTGACCCCCTTGTTTTCCAGCACAGCAAGGCCGACTCGAAGTACTCCGAGCCAGATCACCCCTCGAAGTCTTCGACCCTCAATCCCGCGGCAAAGGTATTCTCATTTGCCAATGCCTGCAGCAACCCCCCGAAGAAGCGAGGCGGGCTTGCTCCCGTCCATGTTCCCGAACATGTCTTCTCATCGTCGCTTCCCCAGGCACAGTTTGGCACGGGCGTCCAATTGCAGAACCTTGGGTACAATACCCTGCCCAACCTAGCCAGCCCTCTGACAAACTTTGCCCTCACACATCCAGGCTTGCTCCAGCTTCCTCCGGCTTTACTTTCTCGAGGCAGCCCTTTTACTCAAGCTACCATGCCACCTCCACTCGGGCTCAGCCTGCCTGTAAACATGGCCTCAACGTTCCCAAGTCCCGGGACCTTGCCCAGTCTACCATTCCTACAACCACCGCCCGGCGTGGGTCTACCAGGACCCGCAAATTCATCAGGGCTCATGTCAGTATCTGGACCGGTACCTGCCGACCTCGTTGGCCCCTTCCACCAACAGCTTCCATCGGTTCCCTCTTGCAACAACCCAGCTCACCAAGCCCCTCCGGCTCTCAGCGCCACTGAAGGCTTTTCGGCAGCCACGACACCACAGCTCCCACCTCCTGCGCCCCCCGCCTCACTATTGAATCCTGTCCATAGAGGCCCCGTGCCGCCACCGGCTCCTCCGGTGGCCCCAGTGGTCAACCCGATATTTGGGAAGAACGTGCCCAAGCCGAAGGTACCGAACACTACTGGTCAGCAGTACTGGGAGTACTGGCACGAGCTGCGACGTACTTTTGAGCCTGGATACGCTCAAAAGTCCAAGCAGAACCAGCAGAAGCGGTATATGAAACAGCTGGGCCACAAGAGCGATGGCACGACGAACCAGCCTTAGGAGAAGCGCGGGTCTTGGAGCGAGGCGCAACGGGGCGGAGATCAAGCGAATGGCGCATCCAAAACACACAGCGTTTCTAGTGAGCCAACAGGCGGCAAGGCTGCGGCCGTGGGCGACAAAGATGTTGGCTGCAACACCCCGGCCCCGTCTCTCAAGGAGGCAACTCAGGTGCCTTGATTCCGGCAGCATACATTTTGATTTTCTGATGTCAAGGCCGGGTGTACTTGTCACACATTGACAGATGGAGGTGGGGACTGGAGGTTTTCTCACATCACATCGACGATTATGCAAATGCTTTTTCTATTGTTATCGTTTTGTTCGTAAGTAATGACTGGTAATGACTTATGCTTTTACGAGGATGATTACCACGAGTCTGGCATGTCTTTCCGATGAAGCAAAGGGGGGGGGAGTGTGAAAGTATTGGGGGGGATTGGAACAGAGATTCGATCAGAGGGATCGGGGTGTTCATATGGTTAAAGGCTCGACAGAACCAATGTCATGTTGTCCAATTCAGACGTACTATCCCTCCTGCCCCTTTACAGAACCTAATTGTTCTATTTACGCGTGGATATCGTGTGTACGTTCAATTATCGACACTCAACTGCCACCGTGACAGCGCGGGGGCCCATGGATGATAGACCCCACAAAATGAGAACTTGCTTGGTCCTCTTGTCCAGCTTCCACCCTCTGGGGATCTCAGGTCCTGACACTGGTCTCAGAAAGGGTGCACATTTCGGTATGATTCCCATCACCGTGAGGTCCCTATTCCCCGAGACTACCAGTTGTTGCCGTAAGGCATTGGCCTGTGATACCCATCACGATGGCTTCACCCAAGGCCCCTTGCATCACAACGGAGTGGCTGGGCTCAACCATGTAGCGGAACACACCATATGCAGTCTTGAAACACTTTTTTATTCTCCTGCGTGATAATTGATCCTGCAGAAGGAGCAAATTTCATCTTGAGAAAAGACCCCCCCCCCAATTTTCCCACATATCCAAAGTCAAGGTCATTGAGGTATACCGAAGAGGCCCGAGACCTCACCTTGGGGGATTGGAGACCTCACCTACTTACTCGAAATCTGATTGGACAGCCGTTGGCCTGCTCTGATGTGGTGGGACCGCCGAGGAGGGATGGGTGCCTCCAAGGTACTGGTGGTGGTCCGTATCTGGTACAATGTGGCCGCCCAGGTACGATTGTAACAAACTGGGGGGGAGGGGGGCGAGCATTAATGACACCGCTAATTCTTCGAGTGTACGCGTAGCTTTCTTATGTGTGTGATTCGTTATGAAACAAGCAGAGTTGGTGGTGAACTTTAGTTTTGGGGGCCGGGGAGGGTGTGCTGCATTGTGCACCGCGCTTTGGTGGGCTGAATAATGACTACCTACCCACCTGCTCCCCCATGAGTTCTTGTTTAACCCCCCCCCCATCATCCGGAAGGGACGGATGCATGCGGACATCATCAGAAGTACATCGTCGTGCATGATTGTCATCCGTCGCGTCCGACTACCCTTTGGCGTTTATATGGACGGACATCCGGCCTTGGGCCAGTGAGGGAGGGCCTGGCATAGAGATGTGTAGACGTGTGTGTGTGTGTGTGTGTGTGTGTAACTGTCTGTATGTCTGTGTGACAGAGCGTACGAGCGCGGAGGAACCGCGCATCTTGTTATCGGGACCGGTGTCTGATGGGGGTGGTGGTCTGCCTTCCAAGCAAGGGAGGATAAGATGTGAGTAGAGAAGTTTGTGTGGTATATCTGCAGGCACCAAGTGCTGACCTCCAACTTGTGTGCGGCGATGTGGGTGATGGTGTGGGTGAGGCTGGGCCCGTCTGACACGTCCCGGTGGGACATTGTTTCCCTATAGAAGCCATCCTCCCCCCCCCTCCTTCCACCCCTGCGCCCTAAGCGACCGGCCTACCATTTCCTCCGCCGCCCAGCTGAGGATGGGCAGGCTTCAAGGTCAAGTCCTCTGTGGGTACGGCAGGAGCTAGCGGGCATGACCAGCTGCCATCAGTCGGCTGTGGCGTTGGGCTAGGCGACTCTGCTTAGTGGTGACTTCAGACGAGGCCAGGCCGGTGTTCTCGGTGAGCGGATGGCCGGTGGTGAGTGATATCGCTATCATGAAAGCATCATCGACCTGGGTCTCGGGGGGGTGTGCGGTGCTGGCTCATGTACTGGTGGAGGCGATGACTCGGACACCGTGTTTCTCGCTTCGGTCCGGACATGTCATGATATGCAACGAACTCAATCTGCGATATGTGTTGACATTAGTGCCTTTCCCCCCGAACGAAGGATCAAAGTCGCATTCAGATCGAACGAAGAGGCTCGGGTATCGATCGGGTTTGTGATGGTAGTTCTGTTTAAAGGGGCCAGATGGCGGTTTAGTGCCCCATATTGTCAGAGAAGGATTTATCCCTTTGATTTCGGAATCAGAGGACTTTGAGTGCGGTATGAAGCTGAGGGGTGAGCCTCGATTTGCACGTTACATTTGTAGGCCAATGAATACACACGCAGTACCATCGGCCATTGCATCTCTGGGCGTGGTAGAAGACATCGTGTGCTGGTCCTGATGGGGTCGGCTCGCCCCTGAGCCAAGGAGCGAACCCACATCGAGACCTGGGGCCTTGGTGGTACGGAGACCTAGCTTCGACATTGTCTGGCCTTTCGAGAATCGAGATAATCGACAGTCATGTCTAGGCTGGTCTCGGGTCAGGTCGGTTTTGATGGAGCCATGCCCCTCATCTTGGCAGTGAAAACCGAGCACTGGGGTTTCCACCCAGGTTTGACCTCATCCCTTTGGGTTGGACAGTTTCGGAAGGAAGTGGCTCATATGACTGCCCATGAGCTCACACCTTCACCAAGTGCCTGCCTTACCTCCCTTGGTCTCCACATCATCCAACATCCAACTTCCCGACTCCCAACTTCAGTGCATGTCCGCCCCCGTGCTCATTTATTTCTTATTGGCATCCATTGTATGGCCTCCTTCAATGCAACTGATGTCTTGGATGATGCCATTATCTTCAAGTCCGGAGTCCTGGAAATCCCATCGAATCTGGTGCGTCATTCCTCGGGCATGGGCATCGGCAATATCGTTCCTCTCGTCGACCTCATCTGACCTTCGTTTCGATACGGCCTTGCACCCAATAATGGCACTTGTGGTTCTGTGCTCCTGCCCGTCCCTTCTTTCACCGGTATTGAGGGATCCTCTCTGCGCCACGTCCGCTGGCATTCCTTCACCCCGTCGTCAACGCCTTTCTTCCCTTGTTTCGAACAGAACCTGGAGTGGCCCGCGCTCAGGGGTTATGTTGGCGTAGATGGGATCTCCCGTCGAGTTGTCGTTGGCTCCTGGTTCGTAGTCGGCCCCTCCAATCGGTCCTTCCGTCTGCCGCAGAGGTTCTGTGCATCAATAGCCCAGTTGAACTGATTTGTGTGGTGAAGGATCCAGCGCGTTCCGGGTGATCGCGAAGTATGCTATCAGAAGCAGCCAATATCTCCTCTCCCACCGGGTGGGTCTCAAGACGGGAAAGGGTAGGGAGAGGGCAACCAGACGACTCTTATATCAGACAAGACATCGCGCCAAACAACTTTGGGGCTGTGGGTCAGTGCCTAAAGAAGCAACAGGTCATGCCCGGATCACCCTCTGCTGGGAGGCTGTCCGCAGTGCAGTGAGACAGCGATGGTCTCCACCCATCTGCTCATGCGCCATTGCCCAACAGAAGCAAAACGAATCAAAACGATTATCCCTGTGTTGTCCGTCCGCTTCGACGCTGTTACGACAAATTTGTCTCGCACGGGGTATTCAATATAACGCTGGTCTGCTGTCGGACAGCCGTCGGTGCCGAACATAGTCTCGGAGCACTGAAATGTCGGTAGTGCAGCTATTTCGTCTCGCCTACTTTTGTCGAGTCCGGGCACATCTGCTTGCCCAAACAGGAAGGGCCCACAAAGCTGTTGCTGTCTTTCACCACTGCTCACGGCCTATCCGTGGGCGTATTGGCTCACATGATAGCTAGTGGTAGATGCCCATCTTATTCTCCTACTAGACTCAGCTACTTTCAGGTCGTCCCACTGGCACGTACTTAGAAACCTCTCCGCAGATCCTTCCATTAATGTGGACTGTCCCCCCGGAGCTGCAGCATCTGACACCTTGGCCCGCATCTGTCAGCAAGTTCAGATGACCCTCGAAGCCTTGCTCCGCGAGTTACTGCCCACTCCCGTGTGTTCGCGAAACTCGACGGTGGGGTTTTTCTTTTCTTTTTTCTTTCCCCACAGAACACTCGAATAGAACGCGAGAGATATTTTCCGAAGCCACAATATTCGGTTATGAAAAGTCACAAGGAAGACGTCGTCTCGGGACCGAGCGAGAGCACTGTCCAGATTCACTCGGCCCGGAGAAATCGATGGCGCAAAAGGTGGTTTTTTTTTTTTGGGTGAGAGATATGTGAAGCACGAGAGAAACAGTACCATAGTAGAGACAAGTTCGCAGACCGCTGCCGCTGGCCACGTCCATATGTTGGCGTCATCAGTCTTCTCGTCACTCGGGCCGCTGCTGGTGAGATTGGACATGCGACATTCGGCCAAGCTTTCAGAGTCACTCGAATCACTGCGTTTAATGGCATGGAACACGAACACAGCGAGGTTTTGCATGGCACCCCAGACCGAGCCATAGCCTGCAGGCACTGCTAAGCCCGTTAGGACGCGGTTCTGAATATCGTCAGGGCCTGAGGCTTTCTTTCGGGAGGCACGAAGAAGACTTCTTCATTCTCTGCTATGCATGGCTGACCCAGAACATGAGTACATGATTCTGGCAATCAGTTACACCCAGGATGTCACAGAGAGGGGCTTCACTGCTGCTGTTCGGCACCCTGATATCATGGCTGCGCAACCTGATGCAAGATTCTGAAAGACCAGTTCTTGCGCATCCTTTCGGAGCGCAGGATGACAAAAGAGCTCCCCGTACTTGCGTGAGGCGTTACAGTAGCCCCGACGGGTTGGCTACCGTTTGGTTTCCCAACTTGAAAAACCAAACTGGCCATTCTATCAGTCACTCCAGCAATACGTGTTGTGACGACAGATTTGAGCGTCGACCACTGTAGGTCCGGCAGAATATTCATCCCTCGGTCTAATCGCTTCTGGTGACAGCGCGGGCCGGGCTTCAGGGCCTGGTCCGTGGTATGGAGGTCCGAGAAGACAAGCCAGAAGGCTGGTCAGAGACCAAGAAGGTACATATGCACCGAGAGTACAACGCCTAGGTAAGACAGAAGTCAGAAACTCTTCTCCGATATCTTGGCTGCTTTGCTGGACACCCCAGAACATGCCACTCAGAACACGAGGCAGAAGCGAGTTGGAAACAACAGGACCGTTCCAAGAACCAACCAGTGTCGGACCAGCGCTGAGGCTTGCCAATGGTGATTTTTGCGATGTGCTCGGTCCTCGGAATGCTTGGCTGACCGAATGTTCCGAGGGAGACTGAGCATCCGCGATAGGTGGTAGGACAGCATAAGACGGTGAGAGAATCTGCAAGTATTTGCGGCATCGGGGTGCTGATACTGAATCCACAAGAAGCAAGGCTGCTCCTGATGCTTCCGCCATGATAGATGATGCTGTGACACGGACAATCATTTCCCAGAGGGACCAACGAGCACACGTGGGATCACCATGGGCACTTGCCCACGAGGATAAACTTCACGACACATCCCAGAGCGGGCCGTAAAGGGTTCCGTGACAACTCCAGCAGCGGCCGCTCAGCACCGCTTACTCATCACACTGCAAGTGGGAGCAACTTGCCAACGTCCCAACACAATGATTTCAGCCACACAACAGAGGCTGCGGTCCGAGTGAGACCAGGGGCCTGGACTCGGAGCCGAGGAATAGCCGCCACGTATGATGACCGCGTGTGCGTATGCAGTCCTTGGACCGCCAGCTGCCTGCACCAAGATCTGCAGGATGTAGACTGAGCAGTGTTTTGAGGCTCGACCCTGGGGACAAGATTCGCGGCCTCTTCTGAACGTCGACTGGCCTCACACCAGCAGTGCATATTGGCGAATGACACAGCGGGTCGGAGGAAATGCCTCGCATCACAGGGGCTTGCCACCACATGGAGCTTCGAGTTGCTGACCAAAGGCCATTTCGGATGCGTCGCCGTAAGGCAACACGCACACCACACAACACCTGCCACACCTCAAGTGCACCGGCCAGGACGGGCTGGCAACGCGCACCTTGGGATCCCGGTGCCCCCTGACGAAGAGACCAACGAGGCGATGAAATTGTCTGGCAGGCAATCGGATATATATCAGCCGATGTTTGGATCTGACGTTTGTAGCATGTCGAGCGCCATGAGTCAGTCAGTCAAAAGACGGGGCGAAACAGTGTCAACACCGCTAAATACGGGCCTTGGTGGTTGAGCAATTTCGAAGCTGGATGCGAGAGTGACAAGCGATGAGATTAGATGCTAGGTTTGGCACTACAGTATCTCCACCAGGAGATCGCGGGTGATTCGGGCAGTCCCTCGACTGGACAAGCTTTGGCTAAATATCACACCTGCCACCGGTCCCGAGAAGATGCCCGAACTAGTGCCGATTCAGACGGCACCAAACGTCGTGCACTCAAGGCGATGGACCGGGTGCTCAACCAAGTGCCGGGGCAAGATGAGACTCCTGACGATCCTGATAACCTGATGTGGACTATTGGGCTGGCAAGTGCAGTGGCATCAGGCAGGGCACGGCACGGCACGGCCTGGGCTGCACGTTTCTCGTGATGTTTACGAGAGTCCTTGGCACCGCCAATACCGAACCGTCCCTACATGGACGCACCGACGCACCGACGCACCGGGAGCGACAGCCAACCGGCGGCCAGTGCCCTTCTTTTGCGGCCCTGGGGAACGCCACCGACCGAACGCCCCGAGACTATTCCTCATTGATGTGAGATGGAAATGAGCCCACAGTGATCGACGTCCTATATATAAACTCTGGCGAGTGGCTGCGCCAGCGTTCAGTCGACTCGATGTTACCGCGCTCCCAGGCCTCCCCGTATTGGACAAATGGCTATTTCATCTGCTTGGCTCGCCTATCATCCGTGCAGCATCACCGCTGATAAACGTGATGCCTGTGTCGGTTGTGCAACGTCGGGGGGCCCCACCTTGCTCAGCTAAGAGGACGCTACAACACCCTGAAACACACCGGGGGGGTTTTCACCCCGCGAAGAACATATGCCGTCTGATTTGCCCTTGGGAGAACCGGCGTCGGCGAGAGAGGTGAAGTGCGGACGTGTGTCTTCTCATGTGCCGTCAAACTATCGGAGGCAGTCTCTTCCTGGCAACCCATCCAACGTCCATGACCTGGTTTGGCAGCTGATGGGTCGCCATGTCCAGGCATCGGGGTTAGGTCTCAGTCACCCCGGGCCACATGACTTGCATGAGATGGCAGCCGGGAAGGATTATGATAGGCTGCGCTGGGTGGTAGTTAAGGGCTACCTGATATTATTCCTCCGGGGATATGGGGCTTATTATGAACTCTAAATCCTGTAAGATATGCGCAGCGTATGTATGCACACCCGCAAGTCATGCGAGCGCACAGCAGCCCGCCCCGCTGGGAGATCGCACACTCAGCTTACTGTGACAAGAGCTAAACATCATATCACGTCGCACACGCGGCTGAATCGGCCGCGAGGCAACTGCGCAAACCACCACGCTCATCTGGCTGGCAGCTGTGATGGGATGACCCAGGCGGGTCAAGTCTGCCTTGATGGGCAAGCGGGTGTGTCTGTACAGACATGAGTTCGGTTTGAGGCGTGTCAAGTCCATGTTCGCGACCGGGCCGGCCGGCGATGGCGCCAATTGTGTGCGAAAACGGGCGAGGCTGCCCGTGCAGGCTCAGATGAGAGGCCATTTGCGGAATAGCCACGCTGGCACACTGCCCTCTTTGCGTGTGGATCGGACCGGGCGGTAATGACGCGAGGCTGATATGGGAAGTTTAGTTGTTGAAGCTAGGGCGAGCACGTCCAAAAAAAGACAACTCGGCCTGCCAGTGTGGGTGCTGACATGGTTCTGGCGGCAGCTGATCCTGGAGAAAACCATGGAAAGCTTATCGCGACGGGAGCTTATTGTGAAACTTTGCTGTACTTTGATCCTCCAGTTTCCCTCCCACCGTAGCATCAGCGAATCGTCCCCATCGACGTCGACATCGACATCGACATCGATCCAACTCGACACCTCGGCGCCCGCCTGCGGTCATCATCTCACCTCTCACAGCCTCAACCGACCTTCCTCGCGCCCTGAGCCCTGCCCATCACCCCACACCACCCACCATCAATGCATGCGGGGCACCGCGCTGCCTGGACCGAGATGCCGATGCCAGCTTTTGCATCATCCTCACTGAACGTTTCTCACACCCTCACTCCAGTCTCTGGTGCACGTCTACGGTGGTCCTGTAACTCGCGAGCTAGTCCGAGCGCGCTGCGCTGTCCAGCCACCTGCCCCTGGAGGTGGTGGCACCCTTTTTTTTTTTGGCATGCGCACAACAGCCTTTGTTGTTTCTCTTCTTTCTTTCTTTGTCTTGCGCCCCTTGCTTGTTTTGTTGACGATTCTGCCTTGCGCGGACGTCCCAAAACAGACTTGCACCGCAAGCTTTTTCAGCACATGGTTTCTGATCAAACATCGACTGCCCCTTACGGATAACCCTAGACAAGAGTACAAGGCGCCGCACAACCAGCAACTTGGGACGATTCTGGGAACGCGCCATCCAACGCAGTGCCAGGGTCCAGGTGGCGCCGCCCGGTGCGCACAGCTACGCCAGATGGGGCAAGAGTCTGAGTGTAGCCGCTGAAGGAGGGGGCGTACGCGCTGCAGGATATGCCGTGGTGGAAGGCGTGGCGTTAGCCGGTCTGCCAGCGGCCTTCCCCTGCGGCCTGGCGATCATTTACAGTGTCCTTGCATGAGCGCCGAGCCTTGCAGGAGCCTAGTCACTATCATCCTCACCTGCACCGACCGACCCACCACGACCACCACACCTTGACCGCGTGGTATCCAGCCAACACAGGTCTATCCACGCCCAGAGCCCGCATCAAGCATGTCGTGCCCCAGCCGACGGCTCCGAGGGCTCCCCGGGGGGGAGGCCAGCCAGCCCTCTCCAGCACCCTCGTCCCCTCCAGGGAGCACAGCATGTTCCAGGCGGGCGATATACCATGTAACGACGTGCTGCTGTTCCGAGCAGCTGGTTCTGCGCCGTGATTGGGCAAGACGGACCATGCTCGCTCTCTGTGTCTCTCCTGCCACGCCGTCCATTCCAGCGGGGGGTTGGGCAGGTCGCGAAGGGACAATGACCATCCATCCACCTTTCACATGAAGTGCCACATCGCATGCCGCAAGGCGGGCACGGGCGCCTTTTCGAGGGCCCGCAACAATCTACGTGGGTCGTATTCATCCGCTGCCAGACTTTCGTCCAACAGTCTGACAGTAAATTTACCCTATGTCGTCTAGTGATTGGGCGTTATCCCTTACTGAAACTCGTGTCAGCTAAACTTGACTGGTTTCGACGCGTCGGCGAACATTTCCCATCTTCTTGGAAGGCCCTGAGGCATCTGATCTCGCCCTGGTCTTCTACGCCTTCAAGAAGCTTCGGGACCTCGCCCAACCGGCTGCCGTGTGGGCTTTCTTTGCCCGCCGCCCACTATCGTCATCGCGGGTGTCTGTGCCATCAACGCTTTGAGTGCCTACTCCCTCACCATGGGAAGCCCCTCGTATCCTTACTCGTGACACCAGATGTCCACAGCCGTGCATTTTGTGGACCGGCCTGCCTGTCACCAGCAAAGACTCGCGCCAGTCAACATCGACGATTATCTGTGTCATCGTTAGACCGCATTCGAAACAAACGGGATTCTCTAGCCCCTTGCAAATTGCACCTTGGCCCGTCTTACCAGCTCACTTCGACTTTGAGGCCAGACCCACTCGCTGCGGCTCACATCCGCTGACCCATGTCCTCGATCGCGGCTGAGGTTGTCACCCCTGGGCATGTCAGCCTGCCTTTTGGGCGCCCCAGGTATGCCCATCACCACCCCAAGACAAGGATAGCTCCCCTTACCTACCTAGCTCCCTGCTCAGAGGCACCGCCTCAGCAGAGGTAGGGTCTATCTATGTATTGTGTATCTATCTCCTCGACTTTCCCGATATGACATGGGCCGAGTCCCATCCCACCCTCTCTCTTCACAAGCACGCTCAAGGAACAAATATTGCTACAAGACCTACTATTGTTCTCCGCTTCCCAACTCGGGCACGATTCTTCATTAAACGGTTTATTTTTCCTTCTCTCCCTGGCGCGACTCCTCCTTCCAAAGTCTATCCTGCACCTCTCACCATTGCCTTGATATACACCTTGCTCTCCTGGATCTGGTCGCAAGCTTGACCAGTACTTACACCACACCGATCACAACATCTGCCACTGCCCCCAGCCGCCCCCGTCTCTTCGGTCAAAGCAATTACGCGTCTTCTTACCTGTGGTCATCATTGTCTTACTTGTTGACCAAGTCGTGGCACCATGGTCTTCTGTGCGTACTGCGGGAAGAGCTTCACCCGCAAAGAGCATCTAGAGAGGCACATTCCAAGCCGTAAGCCTCCGCCCCCCCCCCCCCACAATTTCCTAGGATGTTCTTAACTGACCCAACGCCCCACAGATACCAACGTGAAGCCTCACAGATGTAGTGCTTGCCAGCTTTCTTTCGCGCGCAGGTAAAGCTGTCCTATTTCATCTGCGCTATCTAAACAGCCTCGCTGATGGTCACAACAACAGGGACCTGTTACAGAGGCACCACTCCACGTATCATGAGGCGAGGGATCCGATGGAGCCCCTCCCTGGCGGTGTCCCCACGGTTGCTGGCAGGACGCCTATAGCCTGCCAAAACTGCGCGAGCGCAAAGACAGGGTGCGATAAGAGGGTCCCATGCAGCCGGTGCGCAGAGAAAAACCTGCCGTGTGCTGCTCGATTCGCGCGACGCTCCTCCAAGGCTGCTGTGAGAGCAGCCCAGGTCAGTGCTGCAATGAACGGCCAGGGCGTACCCGGAGCTCAGTCCCCAGCAATGCCAGCAGTCTCATCTTCACTGATGGACATCGATCAGAACCTAGCAAGGCCAGGCTCACCAGGCAAGGGCTCCCCCTCAGAGGATGTCGCATGTGCAGACCTAAAGCTGCTCTCGGGCACCCAGCAAAGGTCGCCTCAAGAAGACAACCACTTCAGCCCAGGCGGATTCTCACCCCACAATAAGCTTGATGTGATGAGCGAATTCATGCAGCTCGGGACGGACTTCGTGGCGCACGATCAAAACTACTCGGACCTGCTTGTCTGGCCAGAGTATTCCATGGAGCTGGACATTTACTCAAACGCCATGGCTATTCGACCAGACCTGGGCCACGGTATGCCCACTTTTGCAGATATCAGCGACTCGTGTTCCAATTCTGAGCCCATGACAGCCACCTCATCGCGTGCCTCAGTCCACACGAGGGGGACAAGCATCATGTCAACCGCGAGCTTCGATCCAAACAACAAGTGCATAGACATGGCAATGCTTACCCCAAAGGACGCAACCATACCCGAATTCGAAGTCGTCATTGCGTCAGAGAATTCATGGCCAATGGCTAGGTGCAACCCACCCACATTCTCTGGCAACTGCCCGCGGACGGCGATCGTCCATCTTGAGGCGCTCGAGCGAAAATGCCAGCAAGAGGGCACGTGGGACGCACTGGACAAATATCTGGGGCAATTTGGGAACGAAGCACCTCACATGCCGACAGTCGTTCCGATCACCTCTCGGACGCGTGACAAGATGACGGCCATCACGCAGTCATTCTTACACAAGGCCCTTGATGTCCACAGAATGGGGGCCAATGGCTACTCCAAACCGGGCTACGCGAGCCCGGGGGGCATGTGCAACTTCATAATGCTCCCACCGTCCAGTGTGCTCGAGTACTTTCTCAAGAGCTACGTACGCAGCCTCTATGGGTTCTACCCAATGATCTTCGCAATGAGCCTGGACCCGAACGAGATGGTGCAGAACACTCAGGCTGCAACATTACTTGTCCTACTCATGATTGCAAGAGGCGCAGCGGCTGTACCGATGGCGGAGGCGAGATACCTATCCGCAGGCCTCACAGAGACTTGTCGCATCTCACTGTTCGACATCATCGAGAAGGATGTCGAGCTGTCAGCCGACCCTATCGCGCTGCGCTGTGCACTGCTGTTCACCCTGTTGGGTGCGTGGAGTGGAGATAAGTGGCAGATGGATATTGCGATGGGCCAACGGGGCATGTATCTGACGGTAGGTTTTCCTGTCACCATCTTGTCATACAGTGGGTGCGAATACTGACGACAAGAAATCAGATGTTGAAACATGCTGGCATGCTAGAGCCACAACCATCGATGATACCGGCTTTCAATGACTCAACGAGCACTGAGCTTCAGTGGAGGGCATGGATGCACCGTGAGACACAAAACAGGTGGGCATCTCAACTCCCTAGACGGTTCGGTAACCCATCCGGAAGCTGACTGTTCCTCTCCAGACTTGTCTACAATTGGGTCATGGTGGACCAGGAACTGAGCCTGTTCCACGACACGGCGCCCGTCCTGTCCATATCTGAGCTCCACTGCCCCCTGCCAGGTTCCGAGGTCTTGTGGCTGTCACCAAATTCCGAGCAATGGCTGGCGGGGATCCAGTCTCTCTATGGCTGCACCAACAACGTGAACCCACAATTACTTAGTACTCCTTCTCTTACCCCGTCACTCTTTGACCTCTTCCAAGACTTCCTGCATGACAATCTTGCCCGCCGACAGCCGAGCCTCACCCCACAACAGCTCCGTCTGCTCCTGCACCCTATCCAGGCCCTCCTCTGTCACCTGCGACAGATGCTCTCTTGCTTCTCAGATATACTCGGTGCCAGGCGCTCGGCCTCGCGCACTGTGTCAAGGGCCTCGACGTTCCAACGCCTGGAAGAAGTCCAGGCCCTGCTCCAAAAATGGTATGAGCTTGCCATCGCCCAGCACAATGCGAACCCAAGCTGCACAAAGACGCAGTGCAACATCGTCCTGTACCATCTCATCTCGCTGAACGCGGTGACAAACTTCCCCGAGATCGAGAGGCTGGCCCGCAGGGAGGGCTTTGAGGCTGGCGGTCCGACCTACTGGGAGCTGAGCCTGAGGCACAAGAGGTGCGTCTACCAGCGCGAAGAGGCGATATTCCACTGCGGCCAGGTGCTGCGGCTCGTACGGGCCATACCCGCAGACAAGCTTCCGCCCTGGTGGAGCACAGCGGTATACAGGGTCACACTGATCCTATGGACGGACGCCATCGGGAGGCTTGACCCGAGCTTCAAGTCAGCCACGAATGACGGCTCGAGCCCCGAGAGCGGCAGCGCGCCGAGCAGCTCGGTCGTGGCGGTCGACCGGGTGACGCCTGAGGACGCGGCAGTGATCTCATACCTCTGGAGCGGTGATGGGACAGCCGTGCTCTCGCGGGACAATGGCACCGCGGTGAGCCTGGATATCCCCGCCAGCATCTTGGAAGTGGGCATACAGACTATTGGCAACGGCATAAGCACACGGATCGGGGACGGGATCAGGAGGAAGCTGGCCAGGCTGGCCGACAGCTGGAGTTCGGATACGATTGGCTCCATGGCTGCCTGATGATGGGTTAGAGGCGTTTTGTTTGTTTTTTTGTTCTTGTTCTTGTCCCGTTTCTACTCAGAGACGGCTATTCACCTGGGTCCACAGGCCAGGCAGTTCCCCAGGACATCTAGACAGGGCTTGGGGCGTGGCTAGCTTCAAGTGTTGGGGCCGGGGCTATTGGTTCGGCGTCTACGGGGTTGGGACTTTTGCTTGACACACACAGAGTGTGATGATTCATGACGGCGCAGCCTTGTCCATCTGGTACGCCGTGGCCCACTGGAAATACACATTGTCTCACCCAGACCATCGTGCAGCAGCTGCATGCATCGTGACTGTGGGCAACATGGTGGACGCCAATGGCCTGCCTCCAAGGCGGCTGGAGACATGTCGGCGCACCCCATGGCGTGCTGGCCCTGTCCGGCAGGAGCAAGGACCTGGACAGAGATGCCGTGATGGGAGGGCGGGACACCAAGCTTCGGCCTAGCATACAAGGCTGACGACCAGTCGTCCGAGATGGGCGGCGGGCGGGCGGCCCTACGAGGCACGAGACTTGGTATGGCCCAGGAGGCGTGACCATGCCAGGAGGATGGCATGAAAAAAAGCTTCATGGCGCCCTCGCGAACCAGAAGGCTAAACAGCCTCGCGGGTTCGTCAACAAGACCCTGCCGTCTGCGTCCCGCGCGCCACGGCCAGCCACGGCCGATGGAAGGGCCATTATCACCTGGCTAGTAAGGCATGATATGAACCACCTCAGCCCCGCGCATCGGGAACTTCAGCCCTAGTCAAGGCTGAGGCGTGCGGCCGCCGGATGACGAGAAGATGAGATTGTGGGGATCCCCAAGCCGCAGCTCCGTCCGTCGACGAGGTTAATCTCTTGAGATTAGCCCACGACAACATGCCTGCACACACGACCCTCTCTCTCTCTCTGTGTGTGTGTGTGTGTGTGTGTGTGGAGGGGGGGGGTTGCACGGGGTGGCGAGTAAGCTGGTTCCTGGCCAGGAGTGGTGGTGGGGGTGGTGGTGGTGGTGGTTTGGGGAGGGCGCCTCGGTGACCACTTATCCCGATGGACCTTGGGTTGCAAAATCCGCTGCGGCCCCGGTCGGGTTTAAGCGCGCCAAGCCTGGGAGACGGGTCAGATTAAGAATTGCGGAGCAAAGGGCCCCAGGGCGGGGTCAGCCCCTGCACGAGCCAGAAGCCAATGAAAGGCCTCTATTATGGTCCCCACTTGCCGCATGCAGCAGTCGCAGGTGTCTTGCAGGGTACAGGGTCTTCGGCTGCAGGGTACTGCGGGTACAAGTTACAAGGGCAGTCTCAGGCCTTGTACTCGGTGCCCGCGAGGGGGTCTCCCAGAATTGAAGACAGCCGTCCTGCATATAGCCAGCCGTACCACTGCACCTCTCCGCCAGGAAGGGGGGGGGGTAACATAGCTAGGTATAGTCGAGTCTGCACCACAGGCTAGTTAGTCTACACGTCCATCTGCTCACGACCCACGTTTCACGCTTCTTGACGTAGCATCCGCCCTGACGAGCTGCCCAGCCAGCCAGCCCAGCCGACGGCCATGCCATCACATGTCCAAGGTACAAGACAGAGCTGAGCTAAGCCTGTGTCACTATACATGGTAGCACGGCAGCATGCGGGTTCACGCCTGCCCTTGGCCCGCCAGCCTGCGTTTCCATTCCCAGAAGGGGCAAAAAGGAAAGACCCGATCCAGAACCAAGCATGCCGTCGCACGCCCATGCGCAATGCGGTGGCTGGAGAGAGCGCCGCCACCGACCCCGAGGGCATCTCAGACCTTTGGCCTTGTTAACTCACAAAGAGACCCCGGCCGGGCTTGTCAATAGTTGGTTGCTTTCTCTCTCTCTCTCTCTCATTTGGGCGTCAGAACCGGCCCGTGGCGCCATGGGACCGGACTGGCACAACTCCCATCTCTGTCCGCACGACATACCCTATTACTACTACTACTATACTACTACTATACTACTACTATACTACTACTATACTACTACTATACTACTACTATTATACTACTATCATACTACTATCATACTACTACTGCTGCGAGTCTGACGCGTCTTCTCTGCTGTGCTTATGGACATTATTGTGGCTTCCAGGGCCATCACCCAGCCGTGTGCAGGACTGTTTTGACTTTGCCTTCTGAGATGTGCAGACCGGATTGATATATATTGTCACCCGCCAAGCAAGCCGATTGGCCCTCCCGGCAACCCTCGAGGAGCGCCACAGGTAGGTAACCTGCCTGCCTCCCAACCTGCCCCGCGCCCTAGGTACAAGTTCTCTCACCATCTTGCCTTGCATGTCAAAAGCTCATAGCACGCCAGCTCCCCGGCCCATAGATCCCATCGGGCGTTGTGTGGCAGCGCCAAAAAAAACAAAAAAAAAAAAAAAAAAAAAAAACTGCCATCAAGGGCCTGCATGCGGTGGGAGGGCACACGCGCGGCTGCGGATGGGCGCCTCCCGGTCATTCTGTACACACGGGGGGGGTGGGGCGGGTCGGGCACGGAGAAGAGAGAGAGAGAGAGAGAGAGAGAGAGAGAGAGAGAGAGAGAAATAGAGTGCAACTTGTCGTCGCGTATGGTGTTTCAGTGCTCGGGCTTTGGGCCCATTCGGAAGCCATGCCACGCCGGATGCGCCTGTAAAGAAGGACGATAAGAGCATGGTGTGCCTCAGTGTCCATAATATCCTGTCTACTGCCTGCTAGTATGGTCGGTGCGTGAGCAGTAGCATTCTATCCTGCGGCGCGAGCCGTTCCACCGCCCACTCTAGGGTGAGCACGAGTGCCGCAGGCCTGGGCGACCCTACGCGCATGCAGAAACCCCGGGGGCGTTATCAATCAAATCTCGGTGGTCGAAGGAATACTTGTGTCTCCATTGCGTTTCGGACCTAACGACCGAGAGGGCATGCCCTGGACGCTTTCGCTCAGATCCCACGGCCCCCCAGATAGTGTCGTTATGGCGTGCTAGAGGGAGCTCTGGCTGTCAGCAGCGAGCTCACTGCGTACGACGCCAAAGCTGTGGGCGCCCATGAGAGGCAGTGCTGCGCTCTCTCCGGGAACATGCCGGACCCGGCAGTGGAGTTACGAAACCAAGCGATCAGCCCAGTGGTTTCGTTTCACGAACAAGCCCCTGTGCTAATATATATCCGGCAGAAAGCTTCAGGGCCAAACGAAACAACCAGGACGGCGGCGAGCATCACCGCCCGAACCCACGGCGCGCAGACACTATCGGCAGCCCACCGCGGCCGGATCAACAGGCGGCCCTGAGGTATCGCGCGCCTGAACAGGCACATAATCCAGAATATTTTGATAGGAAGCAGACGAGTTCGTCTAGTGTCGGCCCGGCAGGGCCATGGGCGTCACAGGCTGTTGTGCGAATTGGCACTGAGCCGCGGAGCTGAGTGCCTGTTGCATGTATGTAGGTATGTCCTTGCCTTACCTAAGGCACACTGGCTGATATGTCCGGACATCCGATGGGGGAGCCACCACCGAGCACACAGGCAGGGCCCACACTTCTGACACGGCCGCGCAGACCGAGCGTGATCTGAGAGCCCGCGCGCCCTGATGAGATGGGAGGACTGCAAGCGGATTGCGGGCTGCTGGCCGCCGGTCAGTCCTCTCTGCACCCGCGGGCACCGCGAGCCCATGGGGCCTCATTGCATTCCAACGCCACAGGCCTGGCTGGTTCCTTGGCCCGTTCCTGCGGCTGCGTGCGCACCAAAACAGGACCGACGGTGCGCAACCGGCATCCGGGCTGCGGGACCGAGTCGTGTGCGCTCCCATGCCCACGCAGCCCGGCCGCTGGGCCACCTGACTTGGCCCCGTCGTTTTACCCCAACTACGGGGCTCTCTGGCTGGCCTCGGACTCCTGGGGGGCGTGAGGATGTCCGGATATCTGACACCTGCGCCTTGTGTCCCGCCGGCGCCCCGGCGCCATCAAGGGGGATATATGAGTGGGAGGCAGTCCGCAGTCCTGACCTGTTTCCGACAACGAGGCCAACAAGCATCAGAACCCGTCCCCCGCTGCACTGCGTCGCGCCCCCACGGTATAGAAGCACAAACAACCGGCACAAGTCCCTCCCGAGATGGCCCCCTCAGCAGTAGATAGCGCGTCCAACGGCGCCACCGCAGCCAGCACGACCCTGGACCCAGCGCGCCCCCTGGCCGGAAAGGTCGCCCTCATCACCGGCGCGGGCCGCGGGATCGGCAGGGGGATCGCCATCGAGCTGGGCCGCCGCGGCGCCAGCGTGGTGGTCAACTACGGCAGCTCGGCCGGGCCGGCCGACGAGGTCGTCGCGGAGCTCGCCAGGCTCGGGTCCAAGGCCGTCGCGCTGCAGGCCGACATCAGCGACCCGGCCGCGGTGGGCGGGCTGTTCGAGAGGGCGCTCGCGCACTTCGGCCACGTCGACTTTGTCATCTCCAACTCGGGCATGGAGGTCTGGTGCCCCGAGGTCGACGTGACGCCCGAGCTGTTCGACAGGGTCTTCGGCCTCAACTGCCGCGGCCAGTTCTTCGTCGCCCAGCAGGCCCTCAAGCACTGCCGCCGCGGCGGCCGCCTGATCCTGACCTCGTCCATCGCCGCCAGCATCGGCGGCATCCCCAACCACGCCCTCTACGCCGGGTCCAAGGCCGCCATCGAGGGCTTCACGCGCGCCTTCGCCGTCGACTGCGGCGAGAAGGGCATCACCGTCAACGCCATCGCCCCCGGTGGCGTCAAGACCGACATGTTCGACGAGAACGCCTGGCACTACGTCCCCAACGGCTACAAGGGCATGCCCATGGACATCATCGACCAGGGCCTCGCCAACATGTGCCCGCTCAAGCGTGTCGGCACCCCCGCGGACATCGGCAAGGCTGTCTTCGCCCTCTGCAGCGACGAGGGCGAGTGGATCAACGGTATGTACATGCAGCTCCCTTCCTCCCCGGGTGATACAGCCCGTGCTAACCCTGTGGCGTAGGTCAAGTGATCAAGCTGACCGGCGGAAACGCCGTGTAACGCACCACAGGCGCCATCATCTGCACTGCCAACAGCGCTGCGTTATTGTCTTTGGGGGTCTCCCATCTCCTGGCCGCACATGGCTTGGGTCAGGGAGGGGCGGGGACGCATGGTAATTACTGCAACGACGCCTGTAAGCAGGTTGTTCGGACGAACGCGGTCTTCTGATCAGCTGGGGGCCAGCATCTAGTGCACGCATGAGGCGTGGGTGGGTGGGGGGGGGGGGGCAAGGGTTTCACATACACATACACATACAGTTAATCAAGCCACATGCAACTCTCATGTTATATCGCCTTGACCATGACAACATGAAAAGGTGGAGAAGCCCCCATCAAGCCAAGGCGAAGAGACAAACCCCGTGACCGAGCCCTCGCCTGTGTGTCTTCGCGCGCGACCTTGCCCGCGACGCGCAGTGTGCCACGACACTCCTGGTCACACAACCAGCACTTCACGGCCCTGCTCCGCAACGCGCCGCCCCATACAGGCAGTCCTGGTAATGACGCCGCTTCTATCGGATACACCGCTTCCCCCGGATCTAGCGTCCAGGAGCGACACAGGACCTGCGAGCTCATTACCTACGGGAACACCACTCAGGTCTCCCCATGGATTGCTGCAGACGGGGCGGTTTGTACAGCAAGGACAGCAAGCCTGCAGTCATCATGTGGACCGGTGTGATAGCTCATCTTGCCTCCCCACAGGTGAGGTCGGAAAAACGAGAGGGGCAAGCTCTTGGTACGGGGCATACGTGCGACTGGCACAAGTCCATCTCTGGATATTGTGCATGTTGGGTCAGCTAACAGCGTTACATGAGCGCCGGTCGACATCCTCCCCCGGGAAAGGTGCCTGTCCGCTCAGGTCTGCGATAACCCATGATCCTTAAAACAAAGACCTACAGCACATGCCGTAGGAGCTCCGTATTTGAGGATAGCTACCCCGTATTCATGGCGTATCAACACAGACAGATGACTACATGCTAATGCGGCCTCTGGCCCTCCTGACCGGTGAGTCAGCTCAGGTTTAGCTGAATAAAGTACTGAAGCACTGAGGTGAGCGATACTAAATATATATATATATAGTTATATATATATATAATCTGAAGGCTTCTCAAAGTCATACAAGGGTGCCCCCTTGGTTTGCCTTGATGTCGGCCTGCCCCTAGCTCTCATCCGAGGCGCAGGGTCGGTGGCGCAGGCCGCCGTTTCAGGGCAGGCTGACGTTCGCGTCTTCCTTCCTGGACTGGGACCACCTCCAGGGATGAGATACAAATTCTTGTCGATGATACTACGACAAGGACTCAGGAGCAGTGCCTCTTGTGATGAATCGTGAGGCGCAGAGCAAATCGACCAGCCTGGCCCTCCAGTTACGTGGGTTGATGCCTCAGCTCGTGGCGTCAGCCAGACCCCCGAGGGCCAAGGACACGGCATGCCTTGATGACTCACATGTCGATCGATCGAATAAGTCATCTTCACATCATTTGTCCTCGGGGGAAGGGGAGGGGGGTGGTGGTATTGCCGGCAGTTGGAAGCGGGGGACAAGCCTCACAGGTCTCACCTCATGACACCGCTTTGCAAGAGCACCTCCCTGTAATCTGATGTGAGAGAATATGAGCATCACGAGAGTAGATACCGCAAGGTCCTGCTGTGTTGTTTGGCTCTTATGCAGAGCAAAGAAGACGGTCCGGAAGGGAGATGGGAAGGAAGGAAACAAAATCGCCCAGTCCGTCGCGCATGGCACGGGAACATCGTCCGAAAAATACATGCAGGCCAGCTGGTTCGCGTGCGTGGTTTAAACACCATTGGGCCAGGCATGCCGCCCTCGTGGCTATGCGAAACACAGTTGCGGGTTGGACACTCGAGGGTTGATTCGTGGGGAACAGTCAGCACGGAGTCGTGCCATCATCACTTCCGCTGCGGCTTAGAGTTCAGACAATGGTCTTCACTCTCCGGGTTCGACCCAGCGATCTCCAAGGGGGGCTCTACATGTATGTGCCTAGGTGCTTAGTATGTAAGTGGCCTGCAAGGGGGAGGCGGGCACTTTCTTTGGCCCCCCCCCCCGGCCCACGTGAGCATTTTCATTCAAGGGGGACATCAGACTGCGTCTTGGACTCGCCGTGTAACCCCGTCGTGATGTTCGCTGCTCGAGATTGCAAGACGACGCGCGCTGGGGAGTGTCTACCTATCACAGGTATTGTTGTAGTCTTTGTGCCGAAGCAATTGGAGGCATTGGGAATTTTTAGGCGTAAGTACCTCTGCTAGTAAACTTGGCTGGATGGAAGGCACATTGAATCAAATAACCGTAATGCACTGCATTACCGCAATGCACCACCCCCATTACCATACGCATCTGCATAGCCGCGTAGGGGCGGTGGTTCGTCTTCCACAGGTGGCGACACCAACATTGGTATTGATAATCAATTAGCATTGCGACAACGTACCTTGCCCGGGCCTCGAGACGAACAACGGTCGATCCATGCCACGCACCAAGACTGTGGGCTCGGGTCAACTTCTGCAGGCCTCCTCGCGGTATCCTCATCTCAAGGTGGCGGGCCACCATGCTCTCGGCCGTCCAGGCCTGCATCACCAAGGATGCGGCCTACGTCGACGCCTTCCTCTCCAGCCTCCCCGGGGCCCTGGACCCGAGCCGGCCGTTCCCGGACGAGCTCCTGCAGGGTCGAGCCGGTACGCTATACCTGCTGCGGATGATGCGCCACTGGGTCCCCGACGGCGCGGTTCGGGGCCCCAGCTGGACCGGTCAGTCGAGTCCGTCGGCGGCGTTGATGTTGCAGCAGGGGGCCCAGCTGGCTAGTGGGAACTGGCCCGTCTCGCAGGTGAAGACCGACTACTGCCTCGTGCACTTCTGCCACGGCGCCCCAGGATTCCTGCCTCCTCTGCCAGATCACTTAGGCCCTACTTCCCCCCCCCCCCTAGTGCAACAAATCGACGCCAGTGTCGAGCTGGCCCGCGGGTGCGCCTGGGGGGAGGGGCTCCCTCTCAAGGAGCCCTCCATCTGCCATGGCATATTCGGGAAAGCCCTATAAGTTGGGCCGTGGTCAACCGAGCGAAGGAACCCGGGCCAAACTGAAGCAGGCACTTTACGCGAGCCCGAGAGACAGCATCTCCTGGCCATGGCGACGCCAAGCGCCATCGCTGAGGTGAGGGCGAAAGGAAGGGGCTGCGTTCAGGCCCGCAGGCTATGGCAATAGACATGCCGCCATCTCAGCCTATGCACTGAGTGCTGCATGGTCATGGGTGGTTGCTGGCGGGCCGTCACCCACGGTGATCTTCTACAACCATGTGTAGCACAGAAGAGAAAGCGCGCTGCATGGTTGCATTGGTCCTAGTTCCGGTTGCCGATCGGACGCGTGTGACGTTGATCATCGCAATAAGCTCAGTGACGAGCCAAGATCTGGCCCAAGGGCACACCTGCAGGCAGCAAGCAGCAGGAGCAGCAGTCCGAAGGCGGGCACGCCTCGCCCGAGAGGCTCCGGATCCGCGGACAGAAGCAGATATCCACGTTTCCGCCTCTGCGAGTGGCCGCCGTGCATTTTGGCAACGTGTGAGTGACATGGGTTCCCTGGCTTCCCGTTCTTCAGCACTCTCCTGCACTCGGGTCATCACGAGGTGAGGCTGATCCTGGGCGGGCCCGCCACTCCTGTCACCGCCAGGGAATCTTGTACCAACACCCCATGGTTCCAGCGGTTCTGGGGTATTCATGACGATAGCAGACCAAGGCGGACCTTGGCAGTATGGAGCGGGCCCCACGCCGGGACCGACCTGGATGCGGCACTCCGAGCAGAGCGAAGTGTTTTCGATTTTCGTCGGAACCAACAAGTGCTGATATCAGCGGTGGATATGCCGACTGGGCGGGTGTGTTCGGCACGAGGGGGGCCAGAACAGGAATTGGCCCACGTTGCACGACACAACTGGCCTTCTGCTCTGGGCTGCGGCGGACCCCCTGCTGGTCTCGCAGCCGGCATGCTACTATCAGAGCCCGGTGGCTTGCTTGTGTGATGGCATGGCAGGACTCCAGACACGTCGCCCAATGCTGCGGTGTGTTTTGCTGTGGACAAGATACGAGGGGATCTAAGCACAGAGCAGGTGCTCGGTCCTGAAGGGCCAGTCGCAAAAGTTCCAGTGGCGCCCAGTCAGCGTTACAACGGATCGCTGGGTAAGGGCTACCTAAACCTGGCCCATGTCGAGGGCCATCAGACGACCCATCACAGCAACCTTAAAGCAGCATGTGTGGCAGCCTCTGCGGTTCTTCAGCTCCTGCCCTGGTCTTGGTGTCCAGGATGCAGCGGAAGATTGTCAGCCCGCTCCCTCTGGCCCGTCTTCTCCACGTCCAAGGGACAAGCTCGCACGACCCAGCCCTCCGGGGCATGGCCGTCCTGCACCATGATGCTCTCCGTCTCGCAGGGCCCGGTCCTGCCCGCCTGCCGTCCAGCTGTGCAACACGAACAATACTTATTGTCAGCACTGCGCCAGCCCCTGGGGTGTCGTCATTAGCCACGACCCAGGATGCGGGCAGCCCCGGGCCCATCTGTCATGTCGAGACTGGCCGTTGTGACGGGTTTTCGCATCCTGAACACCGAACATGGGGCACAAGGCCAGCCACTAGCTGTCGTCCCAAGGCCGGTCGCCGTCGCGAGGAGGCATGAACCCGGGAGAACAATGGATGCCCTGCGGTGGTAGTGCGCCGGCCGTGCGGTAGAGATGGGAACGAGCAAGACCCATGTGAGGCTACATAAAAAAAGACCCGTTCCTAACTGAGGACGAACCGCCGCCGGCACGTCTTGTTTCCTGGCCCTAGCCGCCTGGTGGTCCAGAGATAGAGCCAAGCCACCCCTGAGGTACACGCCCATTCTCAAGGCAAGGAGGCGTTGAAACGTCCGCGGGGCGTTTCTCAACTGCTCCTCCCGGCTGTCTGGGCGGGGTGGGAGATGCTGTCAGGGATGCCCGCGGGGTGGGGGGGGGGGGGAGGTTACTACGGACGTGTCCCTCGCTCGTGTCGTTGAGGTCCCTTCGCCCGGGGGGGGGGCCTTTTGGGGTGGGCGTTGGGTCCGATCCTCCTCTGGTGACTTGCTTCCAAAGCTGATGGAGTCAAGCGCTGACGTGTGGCTAGTAGCCCTCGCACTTTCACCACGCCCAGAGCGCTGCATACGCCAGACAGGTCACCTTGCATGGAAACTTATAGGTGCATTATACGGGTCCTGGGTGTAGACGGCGGTGACTAGGGTCTCCAGCATCGCCCACGCACCTCGAACATCACTCATCATCATCATCATCATCATCATCATCATCATCATCATCATCATCATCATCATCACCATCACCATCATTATCACCATCATCATAACTTCGCACAGGACTCTGCGTCTGAAGGGGCATCAAACTAGCGCTCGGCTAAGTGATATTCCCAAGCGTCTCAAGTTCTGCCCCGAAATGAGCGAGACCGAGGCAGTTGAGGCCTTGGCGGTGGAAGCCAGGAGCGTGGCCGGTGTAGTGGGATCCGGTCCGTCATGATGCGAAGTCTACCAGAGTGTCGGGTAAAAGCCCCCCTTGCCTCCCCGGCAGCGGCGGTCGGCTTTGCATCATTGAGAGAGAGGTTTTTGTCTCCGCTACCAGCTGTCACATGTGCCAAGATGCTGTGGGATCCCGAGCGTGGTTACTCAGTCCCTCCTGTCCGTAAGCAACCGTTCGTTATCAAATGGGACGACTTGCCACCTCGGCCTGGGCTGATATCTGAAGCATCGCGGCCCTGCGAGTACGTCTGATCCTCGAGTGACTTGCCACCCCAAGCCAAACCCCAATAGCCACAGAGTGGAGGTCGGGCCCATGGGAGCCTCAGAGGTTACACAGTCCAAGCCTTTTGCTCGGCCACCACTGAGAGGGCACGGGGGGGGGGGATGCTGTGAGGGGTTTCCTCGCAGACAGCATCCCCGGTGGGACGACCACAGGTACCCTTGCACGCATGTGTGTACGTTATACGGAGTATGTCTAGGTACATATATACCCATGTACCTGCGCATGTACGTACTGGGTGGGTGTTCATCAACGGACCCACACAAGAGAAACAGTAACACATCCATCCCCATGTGAAACTTCGATACAGACAAACATATACCAGCTCACACACACCCAGACACAACCACAGGCTCGTACAAACCTGCAAAATTTACCCATTGGCGGGGCTCACTCGTGACGGCTCCCGAAAGCTTGTTCCTTAATTCCTCGCCCTAGCTCAGCCTTAGTTCTCACACTCCGCTGTAGGGGCCTCACTGGCCTCGGACATCTCCACTTCATCATGTAAGTTCTAGGAGGCCCGCCGTCTGCACCAAGATCTCTAGCCTGGCACTCGGTCCGTTTCTCGGCACGCACAGGCAGAGTGAGAGGGAAGGAAGCGGTGGCTGTCTTGTGCCTTAAATCCGTGCTGACACAGGGCTTTAATTTTTTACGACACCCTGCCCAGCAGTCTGGGAGCGACAGTTTCAGCTGAACGCCCTGGGGTCAGGAGTCCTGCCCCCCCCCAACACACACCACCTCCTCCACGCTGGAGACAGGGGGGAAGGGGGGAAGGGGGGAGGAAGTTTAGGCGGCGGCTTGCTCAGGCGTTCAACATCCTGCAAAACAAACTCGCCCAGTGGTGTAACCAGGGCGAGGGTGGAAGTAGATACTCTATCACCGTGACACCCACCCAGTGTACATCGAGCACATGGTACTCATGCTGTGCGCCCACAGACTCAACGGACTAACCAGGATACCGCACACCAACAGCACACATGTCCCCTTCCCGAACGTTCCCCTCGGGGGTGCGACAAGGAGCCCTGGGGTCTGGGCCATCCCAGCCAATACCAAATTCTCCCAGGCAGGAGAGTCATATCGCACAACCACCCGCACTTGGAACTATGCACTCGGCACAGGGCAGATTAGCTCAGGCACCAAACAAAACAAGAGTGGCATTGGCAGGCGATAAGAACGCATCATTCCAATTATAGACCTTCAAACCGTCTCCTCCTTGCCGAACCACTGTAAGGAAAGACCACCCGTTTGAGAGACCAGTACGCCTTTCCGCCCTTGCCGGAAGCTCACGCCCATGGTGGCAGTGTCCATCTCAGCCCGTCCCCGTCCCCCGCGGGGTCCCCCTCCTTCAGGTGTGAGCCGTTTAGCAGTCTGCTGCCATGCGGCGCCGGCCCCACGGGCCAGCCCAGGGTCTTGACTCCTTTTCTGCCCGTATTCTCGACTATGTGGTCAAGTGATGGTGTGTTGTTCTGAAAGTAAACCACACTCCCCTTGGCAATAGGCTCATCCGCCTGTGGCTTGGAGCCGGAATGTTGTAGCGTGGGGGGATATGAGCACAGTACAGCGTCTAATTCGTACTTGCGAATCAAGTCTGTGAATAGTAAACGCAAATTGTTGCGGCGCGAGTCCCGGCATGGACAGTGACCGAAGCGCAATTAGAAAATAGCATCAGATAAGTTCTCTTCGTAGCCAGCAGGATTCTGATGTCCGCCGGGAGGAAGACGGCAATGTGTTGTTTCATGCCAGGCATCGGAGTTCCATGGGCTCGAGGGAACGGCCCTCTCTGCGTGAAATGTGCAGTCTCCTACCCCCACCCCCTGCGGAGGGTGGGGGGAAGAATCTCGGATCGGATCTTCACGAGAATCCAATGTCGCCCTTCCGATGGGTGACCAACTGCATTGTAGATCCCAAGTTCTGGTCCAGGTACCCGAGCATCGCTCTGCTGACCTCGGGGTCCTCTGACAGCTCCGAGCAAACCTCCCGGAAGTTCGCGTACACCTCCTCCAGCTTCCGAAGCTCGCGTGCGAGGATTTCCAGCTCCAACCACCGGCTGTCCTCGCCATTGACGGTATAGGCGCCGAGGCTCACGCCCAGTCCTGTTAGGCCATTGCTTGTTGTGATTGACGGGGCCGAGATCTGTGCCGTCGTCTGACTTCTCGACGAGCCCTCGTGATCAAAGTAAGACTGTGAGGCATTCTTATAGAAAGAAGTGATCGTGCCTATCACGGTGGCCAGCAGCATAGCTGCCGTGTGTGTACCTGACCTTCTCATGCAGCGCGCGCAGGCTACCTGAGTATCAGCATTCCCGCGTGTTTTGACAGGGACCTAGTAGAGCTGGGGCAGGAAGGCGTGGCGGAGGGGGAGCATACCGAGCATGGCTGCGCACCCCTCAACTGCTTTGCGGTTGAGGGAAAGCACCAGATCAAATGGTGGGCCCGCAGGAGACGATGCGTGGTGGAGAGCCTGCAGGGACTGTAGGCACACTGTAAAACACGTGCATGACCCCCCAGCTGAGTTGGATGGCGTGGACTTGGACCTAGGGGGGACCGCTCGGTGATGGGGAGTCACTGTCGGGCTGGGAAAGCAATTGGGCGCCATGCTCGTTGGCGTGGAGGCCTGATTGAAACTGAACATTTCAGGTGCCTTTGTTTCCATCCAGCCCACAGCGCCCGCGCTCATATCGTATGATTGAGAGCGGCGATGTATATGATCATTCGCAATGGTGTTTGTGATGGACGAGTCGGTAAACTGAGAGGGCACCTCGCTCGGCGGCGTCCATGGTATCCCAGGGCCGTACATGTCGGAGGCAAGGGTTGGATCCGCGTGCGCTGGAGGGCTGCCATCTACCCCCATGAAGGCGAGACCAGAGGATATTGACTGAGTCCGGCTCATGGACCCATCAATGCTTGTAGGTGGTGTAATCCACCCTCCTTCAAGCTCATAAATGCCTGGCATGCCACTATGGATGCCATACATGATATTGTTGTTGTTATTGCTGTTGGGCGCCGTGGTGGCCCCGGCCGAGTCTCGGTGTGTTCCTTGTTCCCTGGAGCTCTCCGAGGCCTTGGGCTTTCCCGCCCTGCTCGAGGGCGAGTAACGACATTCTATGCCACAGGTGAGGCATCTGGAACAAATCGGTCTTGCCTTGGAACACTTGACCTTGGCGAGAAAGCAGCCATCACAGGATGCTCGAAGGCGGGGTTGACGTTGTTTAGCAGCGGTAGCCATGGCTTCTACGGCTGCCGCTCACGAGATATGGAGGCTGTTGGTGCCCTTGGCGATGGTGACGGCGGTATGGAGGTTGAGTTTGGAGGTCGAGAGGGACGGTCTGGGTAGGGGATGGGTTTGGATGAGAAGGCCTTGCTGATTGCGCCAGAATGTCTCGGGCGGGTTAAACACGAACAAAGAAGAAAATAGACCGAGCCACACCCTCCTTGGGCAACGAGCAGACAGAATAGTGGTACGAGCACAAGAGAGATATGGAAGCCGGTGCTATGAGCGCATCTAAATGTATGTGCGTTGGATGCGTACGAGGAGCGCGCAGTAAAGTTAATTGGGCACCAGCAGCTAGAGGGCGAGGAGGAAGCTTGAACACATGGCGAGAGAGACACAGACGCCGACTTAAAGCAGAAACCGTCTTATGATTGCAATCCAGGTTGTGTATATACCCCAGGTAGGCTAGTCCACTTGGTGATCGATCGGAACTGGGTTCAAGGCAGCGGACGTTGACGCTAGGTTACACTCTATGAACAGCCCCTACGCAGGCTACACCCTGGGACGACGAGGAATCGAAGGCGAGAAACAGGACGTTACCGCAGCTAGCTATGCCTTGAGGTTTCCACCGCACATGGGGAGTCGGGCATGCGCTGCGGAATCCGGCCCCAAGGAGCGCTGCCTGTGTGCACAGCCAGCCAGCCGCTTCGAATCGTGCCAACTGCAGGCCAAGAGGGTCAAACTCGATCAAACGTTGGGTCTGCTGCTAGTCGGCCAGCCCGACGAGCAAGGCTGTGCTGAGAAATCCAACAGCCCTGTGGAAGCTGTGCTGGCTGCCATGAAAAGACGATCAAGCATCCGGAAAGCGAGGGATACGGGTGAGGGGCCATGTAGTGAAGAGGTCGAAGTCCAAGTCGCAAATACGTGTGACAGGGAAGGCAGGCATAACAGGGGACACTTGACAATGCCCAGGGGTGTGACAACATGATGCAGGCTGCAAGTACCTGGGACTGCGAGGACTAGCCCTCACCGGGCCCCAAGCAGTACTCTCACAGGGTTTCCGCACTCATATCAGCCCCGGCCTCGACACTGACGCGAGGCTAGGAGCAACGCTGCCCCGCCACCGGGTCAGTCATGGTCTGGTATATTTCAACCTTCAGAGGAAAGGCGTCAGAATGTTGCCCTCTACATATCTAAGATGGGCTGGGCGGGGCCTGGACAACCTAACCTAATGGAACCTGGTCGACGGCTAACTACCGTCTTCCTTTTCCCAATTATATTGAGATCTGCCCATGGTGGCTGCCATGGCAAGACTCTAAGCTGCCAAAGGAGGACATGATCTGCCCCTAGGAGAGTAGTTTCGAGGCAGAAGCCAAAGAGCATTTGTGCCGGGCGAACACCTCTTTGACTCGGCATGCATCAAACCCCGTCTTTTTGACTCACATTGCTTCTTGATTCAACAAACAATGGGCACTAACCTGTTGTAACGGCTTTCGTGTGAGACTTAGTAGTGAGCAGCCATATTGCGTTATGCTCGTTGCGGTGTGGTTTCTTTTCTTTTTTTTCCCCTTTGGGGGTTGGGGGGGGGCCGGGGGCACAGAAGTCAAACCGTGCCTCATTGTGGTTCATGGGAGCCGGTAGAAAAAGCTCACTCGCCCAGTGATCTAGGCTGCACTGGTTCGAAAGAAGAAGAAAGAAAGAAAAAAAAAAAAAAAAAAAGGTTGGTTCGAGCGGCGAGGCGCCCACAGGACTGGAAAAACGACCGGTGGATGATGTCAAGATGCCCCAGCAGAGGAGGGCGCACATCGCTGTCGCGCGCGTCGCCGCATCTCTGACGGGTCAAGTGCTGGATGCGCACCCAATTGGTCCCAAACAACTCCAAGAGGTGAGCTGGTCATGGAAGTTTCCGCTGGGGCTAGTACGTCTGCCACTCCGCCACTACAGCAGTACCCGGATCGTTCCCGAGATTATGTATCAGTCCCTGGGCCGTTATCGTCAGCGCCACCCCATACAAGGAGCTTGGTGGCGCCTCTTAAGCGGAGGCGCTCAACAAGCCGTGTTGTGGAAGACTGGGCACAGTCGACCTGCCGTCGACCTGCCGCGTCCTGTCTATCGCCTAGGCAACAGAGGTGGGACGATGATTATGGAGCTTTTTGGTTCAGGTAAGCCGCCAGCGCCCGATAGAGGTGACCTGCAGCGGCTCAGACCCTTGTTCTTGCTCTCCGCAGTGATGAAGCTGTAGTGAGGGTTCTGCACAGGAGGGCCTGCAGTGCATAAGCGTGCATGTTCCCAGCTCATAGGAACGACGGCCCACGGGTTATGGGCTGCAGGACCCCGGATATCGTGCGGATGATTGCCTTGCCGAGGCCTCCGTCCAGCGCGGGTGAGAGGCTGGCCAAGAAGCGACAGAGCACAATATTGGGAAAAGCACAGGTGCTCTCGTCAATAGCGCGCGGGTCGGGCTTGGTGTGTCGACCTCGACGGGACAAGAGACGTCTTCTCGGACGAGGCTGGGGAGCCAGATCTGGATGCCATGCGGCCATTGTAATTGTGGTAAGAGGCAGGACTGCGACCCCCCACCAGCGTAAGCCGGCTGATTTCACTGCATACAGAGGGGACCTGACCATGCCCGTGGTCCTCTGCTATACCCAGGCGGCCCGTGGATGCGTGCGCCCGGTTGGATCCTTCAATGCCCAAGGCTGAAGCACACTCCAGGGCGGGAGGCTTGTGAAGCTGAGGCATCGTCCCGCCTTGCGCCGGCCAGGCCGGGGAGCTTCGGGAGCTTCCTGTGGCGCGGGCGGACTGGTCAGTGACGCTGGGTGTCAGCCTGACACATGTGTCAGCCGAAGGTGCGCTGTAGACTATGTAGGTGACTGACTGGGTGATTTCCACAGGGGCCGGTAAGCTGACGTCGACGTCCACCCGTGCCAGAGTTTTGGACTGACCGCGGTAGAAAACATGCTTGCCCGTGTTGGCCTGCGTTCTGCATATGCACAGTGCAGGTAGGGCCTGGCAACGATTCCGCAAGACGCCCGGCTGCCCCTGCGGGACGAGGGACCCGGATCGGCCGCGGATCCTGGGGTGCTGCTGGGATCTGCGCGGTGGGGAGGTCGACGCGAGGCACGACACGGCTCTGTTCCGCATGAGCATGGCCGTGAGCATGACCGTCAGAGGCGGGCGGGGAATGGTGGGCCCAGTCATGCCCAAACCTCGTGATTTCACCCGGGAGCGGTGCGACGGGGCTGCTTGGAGCATAACCAGGTCGGCAGGGAGGAAGAAGCCATCGTCTGTCACGGCATGCCCATGCGACAGCCCCCCTTGGCCTCTGCTGCTTGGCCCGTTGCTCCCCATCCGAGGGCAACCTTAATTCGACCTCACGATGCGAGCAACAGCCCACTCACCTCGCCGGCCACCGGGGCCTTGCTCTCAGCCCAATCCAGTCTTTTGCGCAAATGCGACTCTCTGCACCGTGCTGTGCCAGCCCTCTCCTTGGTCCTGCCATCTTCAAAGCTTCTCTTGCTAGGCATCACAAGTCAGGTCGACTCCAGAATCCGGCTTGCCAGATTCAGGCGGTCCCGCGATCCCACTGGCACAGATGCGCTCTCTCCCAATGTCACCAACTACTGTGCTCCAAGTACACACGAGATAATACGAGGCGGGGCCCTGGACGGCCAACCAATTCGTCCACACAATTGGCCGCCCCTACAGCCAGACACGCGCTTTGTGACCAGGTGGCGGCCATCTGTGGTTGAAGCCATGTTCGGCTGTGGTGACAGCCTAGGCGCCACCGCTACCATTGATACGGTTGCTTGATCGCCGTCGAGCTGCCTACGCGCTGTTGCTGAATGTGTCACTTTCTCTTTTCCGGGACGAGGTCCGAAGGCACAGCGGGCCTGCATCGGGATAAAATCAAGCGCCGCCCAGAACGGGTCGCCGTGCCGGCCTCGACAGGCCTGCGATTCCTACGAGCTGATAAGGCTGGCGTGCGCAGTGGTGGGAGGAGCAGGAATAGCTATCTCACCCAGGTTCTTCCGCCCTTGGCTTCTCTTGTCCTTGTGTTGCGAGTCATCTCTGACTGCATTAGCGAATATCCGCGGGCCACTTGATTTCTATGGTTCTGGCCATGAGAACCTGGCAGGCACCCCAAAGGATGACATCCACAATTCAGCACGCTGTGTCACGGCCGAGAAAGGGAAGGAAAGCGACGGGCCCAAAAAGCCAGAGTCTCATGATCATCGATTTCCCGCGCTATGCAGACGCGAATCTGTCTCGCTGCCATGCGTTGGCCACGCCCTTATCGCCCCCGGCGAGAGCATCGCCTGCTGTTCCCGACTTGCATGAGAGCGCGAGAGACTCTGGGCACGATGCCGTGAGCCGTGGCCGGTAGCCCTATTATTGGATCCCGTGTCACTCTCTCGACAAGCCGGGCCAGGGTCTATCGCTTGTTTCTTGGTCGATGGTGCCCAGTGCACAGCAAGGAACGTGATGCTGGGACCAGGCTGTTGGCCTCCCGGGTCAGCGGTGTCTCAGACGAGACACCTTCGCTCACGAGCACAACAATTCGATAGTCCCCGGATCCCTACCTGTGTAGCCGCAAAACGGTCTAGTGTTTTCTCCTTTTTCTTGCTCGGTCGCGCCAGGGCTCCGTGACTCGGGCACACAGTTTGTGATGCGCTGGAGCCGAGGCGGCCCGCTGGTTGGGAAGCCATGTTCACGGCCTCGTGTTTTGGATAAACGTCCCTCACTCCGTCCTACGGCTTCCGGTGCGGCGCTGGGCGGAAAGACCAATTCGTATTTTGCGTCGCACACGAGTCTGTGCAATGTATAGCATCTAATATCCAACGAGGTAGCTAGGCCAATACGTAGGGGATCGACTGCGCGCCAAGACCTCTGGCACCCTCGTGGTGGTTTCGCCGTCTCGGTGCCGGTCCCTAGTGTTTGGTCCGTGAGCTCTTCACCCCTGTTGAAGAAGCAGGCGGTCAGCTTCCCCATGTTATTGAAATGGGTGAGACGAGCATCTAGACGAGAATGTTTAGTGGCTCAACTCATCCTGTTGCGGTATCGACTGGTGCTGCAGTAGGGCTCAGTGGGGAGGGTTTGAACGAAGGTGGGACATTGAAATGGGGGTATCCAGAAGCGCACAGCCCCACCCCCCTGTACCAGCCTTTTCGGTCACCACAGACAGAGGGAATATTTTGGTAGGAAATAAATCATCTGCCAACCATCTAATTATCTGTGGCTGAGGTGTACATGTGGTCACAATTCCACTGCAGAAGGGCCTAAGGGGCACTTTCCCTTGCTGCATGTGGGCTCCTCGTGCTCACTTACACGGGTGGTGACTGGAACCCAGTGGCTGCCGCGGGATCGAGAAACAAACGCCGCAGGGACTTCCGATGATTCATAGCCTAATATAGTTTACCAGTGGAGGGTCCTGAGTCATTCAGTCGATATAGTCAGACAGTTCATGTGTTGAATCGCTGCCAAGGTTGGCTCGTGGTGTCGCCGGATTAAGCCGTCTCTTGCGTGGGCCCACTACGAGGCAAAAGTCGAGTTGTGGGACTAACTATGTCCTTGGAGCGGCTCTTCTTATAGTCAAAAGATAAAGTGATAGTATTGCATTGTTCCCAGGTAGCATAGAGCCGGACTCCAAACCTGCCCTGTAAAATGAAGCATCGGGAACTTGTACCCTCATCATGTATCAGACTCTAACCTGTAGACATCAAATCCCCAATTTTTAATTGTTGAACACTTCAGATGGATTTCCCTTTCACAGCACTAGGTTACTTCACGGACACTCGTGTTCGGTATGCCTAGGGTAATGGGGCATGTCTGGACCTAGGAACCCGTCAACATTTATTGGTTTTCTGACGACTAGGTCTGGTAGAGCGCCCTGGTGAAGTAAATGGAGAGTGCAAAGAGCGGAGATTGTATGGTTGTTTCAGAATTCTAGAAGAAGAAGGCAAGGAAGTTATCTACAGCGTTGCTGCCACGCCGTTGAGGACCGTGATGATACCAGTGACTGAATCCACCGCACTGACTTCGTCGGTGACCCACACCCCGCTGCAGCACATACCAAAGGGTGCAAAGAATACAAAATGCATGCATCCGAAGCCGGGCTCTGACAACAAGAGAAGATATCTACAACCTCGCTGGCGAGGCTCCAGTAAAGTGCTGTCGCCACGAGTGCCAGGAGTGCAGTGACTGCGTGTGCGAGTTACCCACAACCTGCAGCAGCAACGTGCTTCCAATGGCTCAGCAATCGACATCTCTTGAATTTAGGAAGAGCACAATATCCAATGGGAATAATATATAGCTGTCCGTTCGCAGGAACCTGTTTCCCCCTTTATACGTGATTGTGGTCCCGTGCAGTGGGGAGCAGCGACGGAACAAGGTCGTGATGCCGCAGTAGCACGTGAAGCAGGAGAAGGCATGATAGACTGAAATCCGCTTCATTTCGATGGTATTACCATAGATTTCGTATTTATGCCGGTTGCACAAGCCGGTTGAAGCTATCGTCAAACCACACCGGCTCTGGGAGGGAAAATGGCACCAGGGGTCCGCGCTCTTCTGCAGCAGAGTCGATGGCCGGCGTCATCGATAAGGAACCAGAACCGCATCAGAATGATACTATATACTTAATTTTAGACCTTCTTATGAAATTTCATTATCGCAGAAACGACCACATTTTATCAGGTCAAAGACGTTCATGCTGTCGCCACAGTTTTACGTAACTGCCCAGGTGGTTCCAGGGTGTGTTTGGCTCATTACCGCGACAAGCACAATTGATAGCGTGTCAAGCAGACGAAAGAGGAAGCCAATGGAAATTTGAATTTGGATCTAAAACAGGCATTTCATTCTGGTGTCTAGGAACTAAGACTGACATGCTGCCACCACACCGTGGTGGTGCAAACCTCCTCCATTAGCATCAGAGCCCATGACAGTACATAATCTCCACCAAAGAAATACAACCAGGAAAAGACAATCTATATAAGAAAAAGGTAACGAGACCATGTTCCCCCAACACGTATCGCTGTGCAAGACAAAATTATCAGGAAAAGCAAAAGGAAGGTGACAGATTGCGCTCTGTTGTGCCGGTGTCTGTGCCTCTTACAATAACGAGACGCTTCTCTAGGCCTGTTTGAGGGAAAGCTCATCCAAATTTTTGCAGTAAGGCCAAATACCTTCCTGCCAGCTTACATACTGAACTGGTACAATGGCGACAAAGTGATCCTACAGAAGAGCCTCTCTGATGAACGAGCCGAGTTGTTTTGCCTGGAAGCAAAATTAGTATTTCGTGACAGAGAAGAGCAGGGCTCAGTAGACGTTACTCACCAAGTCACCATGCATCATGGAGAAGTGGTTGCCAGGCATGTGCCTCATGGTCATCTTGTTCACGTCCAGGTACTCGTCCCAGCGGTTGGGTCCAAAGTCGGACCTGTTGTCCAGCAAGAACAAGGCGTGGCCGGTCGGGTATGGGTCAGGCCTTGGGTCTGAAGGCAGGTGGCAGACACCGTCCTCGCACCAGATGGCCATGACGTTGGGACACTTATCCTTGGGGATTGGCTCCGCGGTGTAGTTGCTCAATGCGGTGACCGAGGCCGCGAAGTGCGGAAGCAGCCACCCGGGAATCTTCTTCTCATCGCCATCGCCGAGGAGTCCATTGCTGGCGAACCAGGCGTGCAGCCCCGCTGGAAGTGGCTCAATGGTGACGGGGCAAGGCGCATCGATGATAATAAGGTTTTCCACTCGCTCGCCGGCCTGTGTCAACTGCACGACGATTTCGTAGGCGATGACGCCTCCTGCTGACCATCCGGCGAGGTTGTAGGGGCCAGCAGGCTGGCGTCGCTTCATCTCCTCGATGAACTTGCTCGCCATTCCGTAGACTCCACAGTGATACTCCTCGGGAGTCTTCATGAATGGGGAGAAGAGACCCCATACAGCCCAACTGGGTGACACATTGGAGATTTCAGTATATGATGTGGCACTCCCACTGCCGTCCGGAACCATGAAGAGATGCTTTGTAGCAGTGCGGTGGCTTCCCTGCAGGAGCACAGAGGATGCTTTGCGATTTGGGAAATCGTCAACGATGCGCGAGGGGCGAGGTGGCTTTGGGATGGTGGCAGTCACCATTGAAGGAGGCAAAAGCTTTTGGGACGCAGGAAGTTGCGGAGCCGCGAACTTGACCTGTTTCGCAGCAGGCTTGGGAGGCGCCGCCTTCTTTGGTGCCTCACTGATTCCTAGGGACCGCTCAACGTCTTTGAGAGACGGGTTGGCGACGAAAAGGTCTGAGGGAATATCCAGGCCGGTCTTTTCTCTCAGAGTTCCGAGGATGGAGAGGCTCATCAGAGAATCCATCCCAAGGTTGGCCAGGTCAGGAGCTGCGATGATCTCCTCCACCTCGACGCCCATTTCCGAAGCGATTGTCTCCCGAACGGCTGATCGGAGGCTATCGTTCCCGCTAACCTCCTTGGAAGCAGTCTCGCCTTTGACTTCCATGTTCTCTGACTCATCGTCAGGCGTGGTGACGCCGGACTCCGAGTCCATGAGCTCGGGCGTCCCGGTGTCGGAGCTCGAGTCCGCAGAATCCCCAGAAGAAAGGACCTCCGTGGAACCAGACCTCTCGAACTGCTGCAAGTACGACTTGAAGCTGCCAATTGACGAATATTCGACGAATACATGAGAGTCAATGTCAAGATCCAAGTCCTCGCGGATACGGCCAGACACGGTCAAACCCATCAGTGAGTCGACACCAAGGTCAGCAAAGGCGATGTTGTCAGCGAGCTCGTCATGGCTGACACCAACCTCCTTCGCCAGGATGTCCATTACCTGAGAGACGATAGACGCGAGCTTCCTGTTGACATGAGAAAGGTTTTTTGCCGTAAGCATCTTCTTCTCCTTCGCAGGGACAGGCTTGGGGGCGGGTTTGGCAGCGGGGGCAGGACGAGCGCCAGCAGTTGCCGCCCCGCGTGGTGGCAGGACGATGTTGAGAACCTTGCGAGGAATTGACTGGAAGCGAATGTCGCCAGTGATGCCGATGAGCTTCTCACCATCAAAAACATAAACATCACCGGCCATCATCTTGGTACCCTTCACAGGCTGCATCCGGATGTATGAGCGATAGTCCTTGCCAGCCACTGGAGTTTCAATGAACCTCATAGAGCCCCAGCCGTGGGAAATGAAGACCTGTTCGCGAGAATCAACCGCATCAGTGCCGTTGATGATGAAACCGGAGATATGGCACAAGCTGTCAATGAAAAAGGGGCTGAAGTTGTAGCTGCCTTCCGTCTCTGAAGTTTGGAAGACGACCTTGGCTGTGGCTTCGCAAGCATCGCTGTCGAGGATAACCTCCTCCATACCTCTGTAGCGGCGGTCGTAGTCGACAAGAGCCGTGAAGAGCTTGTAGGCGAGGCCTCGCCCAATCTTGGAGGCCTGGCCGGTCTTCTCAGCTGCCTTGAGTGACTCAATGCGACCCTTGATAAGGTAATCTGCACGCTCGAACTCGCTGGCCCAGTCCTCAGCACGTCCATAGTAGACCTTGCAGTTGGCATGGTCGGTCTTCTTCGCGCCTTCCCCAGTGGAGAAAACAAGGTCTGCATAGCCAGCCGCTACATTGGCAGTAGCCTTGACACGAAGGACATGCTTCTCAATGCTCTCATCAAAGATGAGGCTCTTGGGGACTTCCATCTGAGCGACGTTGCAGCCGATGTTTTCAGCATCAGGGCGCACAAGCTTGTATGCATATTCGCAGATTGTCATGGCCATATCGCCGTAAAGTGACGATGGGCAGAGAGGAGCCCCATTCACCAAGTGACCGGTGACAACGAGTCGCAGGTCATCCCGGGAGAGATTGGACTCGGTCTCTACTGTGACGATATCACCCTTGACCTCTTCACTGATGACTGAATGCACTGAACTGGTGGACAGCCTTGGTCTGGGAGCCTCAATCGCAGTAGGAACGGTAGGCAGAGCACCGCGGTTCTTGGTCAGGGACCAATCACCTGTGTACTGCAGCCAGTAGTTCTTTTCGTCGAAAGAGTAGCTGGGAAGATCCAAGATGCGGACGGATGAAGAGAAGTCGCCATGGAATTCGTTCCAATCCATGTTCAAGCCAGCCGAGTGCAGTGTGCAGAGAGAGGTGCTGAGCGTCTTGTAGGCAGTTTCATTGCGACGCACGGTTGGCACCGCGATGGTTGCCACGCCAAAAGCAGCCTTAACCATATTGGCACAAACGGGGTGAGGACCAACCTCAAGCCAGACAGTCTGCTCGTCAATTGTCCCAGACTGTTGGGCATGAACGAGGCCGCCCAAGAAGTTGACAGCGTCGCGGGCATGGTTCCGAAGGTATGTGGGGTTTATTGGCTCAGCATCGACCATCTTCCCAAGGAGAGGCGAGATAACGGGAACCTTGGGAGTATGGAATTTGACTGACTGAGCCAATGCCTCAAAGTCGTCGAGAATTGGATCGACTTGAGCAGAGTGGAAGGCGAAAGGCACATTCAACTGAGTGCACTTGAAGCCAGAAGCAGTCAACTGGTATGAAATCTCAGTCATCTGCGCAGCCTCACCAGCGAGGACAGTCTCCCGCGGGCCGTTGACGCATGCCACAGTGAGACACTCTCCTTTTTCACCCAGTGCCTTCTGGACTGTATCAACAGCGCCTTGAACAGCCAGCATGGCGTGTGTGTAGGCGGTGCACTTCTCCGTGAGGAGACGAGCACGAGCCCCGACGAGGTAGATTGTGTCACTCGGAGAGAGCACGCCAGCGATGTTGAGAGCAGCATACTCGCCCAGGCTGTGTCCAAGCACGACGCTTGGCTCGATACCCCACGATGCCCACAGTCTGGCCAGGGCCATCTCAAATGAACATAGTCCAAGTTGAATGACAACTGGGGACAGCTTGGTCATGTCCTGCTCGGTCCCGTCAATCAGCGGCATGAACGAAGGGAATCCATGGATGCGTGCGAGCTGATTGAACTCGTCGATGCTCTGACGGAAGACAGAGTGGTTCGCGTAAAACTCCTTGCCCAGGCCAGCATAGTGGGACCCTTGGCCCGTGAACAAGAATGCCACCTTGGGTTGCTGCGTGTTGACGGGGGCAAACTGCTCCTTAAGCCGGTCTTGGATGGCCTTTTGTGCCTCAGAGAGATCGGAGACGGCCACGTTCATGCGCCAGTAGTGTTGGATCTTACGAGCAGTTGTGCTGTAGGCGACATGAGATAGGGGGGTGTTCGGGTGCTCCTGAATCCAGGTCACGAGCCTTTCTGCATTTCGAATCATGGCAGCCTTGGACTTTGCGGTGATCGTGACGACGTGGTGGCTGCGAGGGTCGTTGGTTGCAGGGTCCAATTTCGGGGCGTCCTCCAGGAGCAGGCCGGTGTTTCCGCCAGCTGCACTGAAGTTGTTGATGAAGATTCGCCTGGGCTTACCGTCCGTTCTTTTGAAGGGAGTAGTGTGGAATGCAATGTTGACGTTGCGATCGGAAAGGTCCTTGGGGAACCCCTTGTTGATCTCACCCTTGATACCAACATGGGGCGGTATGGCATTCTTCTGCATCATCATCAGGACTTTGCAAAGGGCTGTCACTCCGGACGCCGCTTCGCCGTGTCCTACGTTTGCCTTGACTGCGCCAAGATAGAGTGGCCGGTCTGCAGGTCGCTTCCGCTCCGCCGGAGCGAACACGTTTGTGACGGACAGCATCTCCGTTCCATCGCCAGCCTGGGTACCAGTACCGTGCATCTCGACGTAGTCAACATCAAGCGGGTCGACCCCGGCTTCGTCGAGGATGGAAGATGACAGGATGGACTGCGTCGGACCGTGAGGATGCGTAATAGAGATGGCGTCAGCAGAGTGGTTGGTAGCAGTGCCGAGAATGACGGCAAGGACGCGGTCCTGATCGGCCTCGGCATCCTCTAGGCGCTTGACAATGACTGACGCGCAGCCATCGCCTCTGCAGTACCCATCTGCGTCGTTATCAAAGGTAGCGCAGGGCCCCTTCTTGGAGAGGAATTGTCCTCGACTGAGTCCCGAAAAGATGTCTGAGTTGGTCATACAAGACAGACCTCCCACAATGGCCGTGTCGCAGTCGCGAGCCCAGAGCGAGGAGCAGGCTACGTTCATAGCGGCAGCGCTGGAAGAGCATGCAGTGTCGATGTTGAGACTGGGCCCGCTGAAGCCGAAGTGGTAGTTGATCCTACCGGGGCCGAAGGCTCGGACACCTCCTGTGATGAAGTAGGTGTCGACTTCCTGAGCGGCGTTGATCTCACGCCAGTCGTCTGAGGTCTGGCCATAGAAGGTGCCAATCCGGTCCAGTCTTGTCGACGGTGTCCTGTTTGGCACGTACCCCGACATTTCCAAGGCCTCGTAGGCGGTAGTCAGCGCCATTCTTTGCATAGGATCTGTTTGGAACGCCTCTCGGGGTGACATGTTGAAGAAGCGTGGGTCAAAATGACCAGGCTTCTCAATCCAACACCCGTACGGAGTGTGACTGGTGTTGATAGCCTTACCCGTGGGGTCAACGTGGGTCGCGACGGGGAAGCGATCCGCTGGGACGACTCGGTGGACATCCAAGCCCTTCTCGAGGAGCTCCCAGAGCTTTTCGTGGCTTGCGGCATCAGGGAACCGGCCGGCCATTCCGACGATAGCCAGCTTGCACTTTCCAGACGACCCGTGGTTTCCGATCGACGAGCCGATGCTCTCTCTAGAAATTCGTGGCGGGTTGCGAAGGATAACTTCGTGGTTTGTTGCTGATCTCAGCAGGCTTGCCAATGTGCCGGCGTTCTGTGTTGGACCAAAGGGAATGACGAGGACAGTCTTTCCACCGAAGCTCTTCGCTGCCTCAAGGCATCCGTCGAGGACTTTGCTGAAAACCAGGGTATCATTGAGAATTTCACGAACAACTGCTTGAAGAAGCGAAAATGTGTCGGATTCGGCAAACCGATTGCCAGTGCTGCATGAAATGACGGGCGATCTTGGACTCGTTTTGTGGAAGACATCCTTGACAGCCTCATCTTCGAGCCGTAGAATACTTGCTACATCAACTGCTGAATGGATATGAGCGGCATGGTACGGCCCATAGACTGGTATTGATGTAGCCTTTGCTGGCAGGCAATGTGATTCGATGAGGGCCCTCAATGTGCTTGGCGGGCCAGAGATTGCGATGTTGTTAACCGAGACGGCGCTAATGTAGGCTTGGGTAGGGAGTGGAGTGTGCTTCCTAGCTGTCAGATTCTGTACAGGTTCAAAGAATGATAGACAAGCAACTCACATTGAACTGGTGAAACTCATCAAGCTTTGACTCGGCAACGTCTTTGTTGATCCCTGGGAAGATGTAGGTCCAGCTCTCAGAATGCTCGACCGGCGAGCATAGTTGTTCAGCCATCGCAGCAACATGTCGACCAGTGCGGAAGGCCATCAAGACGACCTGGACGGCAACGGGGACAAGAGTTGAGAGAGTGGGCGTAGAGGTTATGGCTGCTGCGGCAAACATGCCCGAACAGAGACCGAGGAGGAAGGTGTTGTCGTGTTGGACAACATCCTCGTGGTGCTTCTCAGCGTGACTATGATCCAGTTAGTTTGGAGACATAATCTCCCACATTTTCCTCGTACTTCAGGCACGTACTCGATATAGTGAGCCAACTGCGAGATGCACAGCAGAGCTCCATCGATCCCAGGGTGCTTCAAGCCTTGGGCATGATATCTCTCGTTGAGGTTCTGGATGCTGAGGAACTTGGGCAGTTTCGATCTTTCCACCCTCGGGAGACCCTCAATCTCCTTCCTTAGAGCGTGCCGGACTTGGTCGAGGAATGCATTGGCCAGAATTCCCCGCTCAGTTTGGCGGAAGAACTCTGCCAGGAAGCCATGGGTATCAGTTGACTGGTCTCCGAACAGGAGAAATGCCAGCTTGTCAGCCATGGTGAAGACGTATTGACATGGGTTTGAGCTTTTGCTCTGCTACTGTTACTGTTACTGCGAGACGTATGTGGCCAAGGGAGGGCGTTCGTCGAGGCATATATATGGTTCTGCAACGCGGCCCAGTGACAAGATGCGATGCGATACGATGGCTCCACACGCCACCGATTATCCGATCTGCCCTGAGCTCAACCACAGGGGCGTGGGCCGTGAGGACGCGGTGTGACTGTACACACCCCCCTTCTGAAGCCAGCCCTGGCCCTTGGCACCGAATACCTAGCTCCGTCCGGCGGCCACGGGTTGTCGGTGACCGAAGTTGATGTGGACAGCCACGGTGGGTACCTGGGCTAGACTGGCCATCTGGTATTGGCAGGATGGGGTCATGATTGGGCCTGGTGTGCAGCCAGCGGGCCGGGCTTGGGCTGTGTGTTTGAACAGACTGAGCTGCCACACCCATGTTACGGGGTGCCTCCAGGCTAGGAAGTTCTGAGCAAGCTCGGAATGTCCGTGTGAGGAAGCCAGAGCATGAGCCATGATTACGGCGGCCGTCGCATAGCATTGCAGAGGGTAGCAGTGAGTGAGATAGCGTGCGAGCGTCTAGGCGCTGAAACCGAGGCCGTCCTGGTGCCGCATGTCAGTGCCAGCTTTATTCAGGTGCCAGGACGAGGATACCAGTGTGATGTGAAACAATAGACTACAAAAATACAAGAGACGAATGGAATGGGAGTTTGGGAATGGGAGTGTGCTCGGCACGGGGCGTCGGGGGGGGGGGGGCCACCGCCATGGCACCACTCGGCGTTGTCGCCTTGTTACATCGGACGCAGGTGGGACTGCCGCTTCGGGCAATGCAGCGGACTGCCTATGTCCGCGTTAAAGTGCTCAGGGGCTGGGGTCAGTCCTACCGTACCGTCCTGCCGCGGCCTGCAGGCCCGGGTGTATGGTAAGGCTAAATGCAGATCTTGGATCTGAACGAGGCCGCGCCAGGTTGAGGCCCTGTGATGTCGCAGGATAATGATTTGCCAGCGGGCCCGTTCCAGATTCGGCATCACAGCCGGACACCGGTGGCTGTGTCAATGAGTCAATCCAACCATCCCGCCGGCCAACGACGGTGAGATTGCAGCTCCACCGACCTCACTGAGCGAGTGAATTTCGTGATTCCACCGAGGCCGGGTAAATAACAGTGGGAGCATAAACTAGCCTGATTGAATATTAAGCTAATATCGAAGCAGCTAGCAGATAAGGATGGGACGAGGTATAACCTTGTCCTGCCTTATTATCTGTGTTTATTAGTCTCTCAGACCCCATCTACCTCAAAACACATTTTTCATCCCGGGTGCATTTCAAAAAGCCGAAACGTTAGCAACCCATGGCTGCTGGTATCACTATATTCTATTTACAGTCCAGGTATGTCGTCGTCAGGTCGTTACAGCCACAGGCCGCTATGGCTTCGGCTTCAAGAAGCCCAGAGACCTCCTGTCTCCCTTTTTCCTGGCCCCGCCCCTGCCTGTCGTGAACATGTCTCTCGACAGCCGCACCTCGTGACCTTGTATCGGCAGAATTGGCCCCGAGTCATCGCTGTGCTCCGTCCCCAGGACCTGCATGTCAGGCACGCGGAGGGAGTCGTCCGTGTTCGTCCTTGTCAGCGGCCCATCCCGGCCGCTGCCCTTCTCCTCGATCGACGCCAGCTCCCTCATATTTGATGGCGTGCCTCCCCTGCCGGACGTGTTGAATCTCGACGCCGGGGGCGAGGCTGGTGTCCGCGGCAGCGGCTTCGAGTACGAGACCCGCACCGACCGTGTGCTGTCCGACCGCTTGGTGAGGTCGTCCATGGATATCATGCTGGGCTCGGAGAAGTCGTCGTCGAGCGCCTGGCTGGCGCGCAGCCGGCTGGTTGACGTGACGGTCAGGGACCGCTTGACGGTGATGCCGCCCTCGGCGGACGAGAGCGGGTCGGGGTGGGGCGAGCGGCCTCTGCCGCGGCCGCCGAGACAGCACATCCCCGACTGCCGCCAGCTCCTCGGGACGAGCAGGTCGGCGAGCTTCTTCCGCGACGAGGCGGTGGTGCCGAAGACGAGGAACACAAAGATGCCTGGTGTCGTGCCCGGCAAGAAGAGGATCATGGTCTGGGTCGCACGTCCGGCGCTCAGGTCCGGCGCGGAAGCCTTGGAGTCCTTGGTGTTGTTGTGCAACGCCGTGACCTGGAAAAGGGTGTTGGTACACTCAAAGATCCTGGATGAGGGTGACATTGTTAGTACCACGGCGTAAACGGGGTATTAGGAAGGGGGTGGCCGTACGCCAGGGCCACGAAGGCGATGGTGAAGCGCACCATGAGCCATCGGTCATAGAGGCCACGCCTCCCCGACAGGTTGCGCTTTGAGCCGTCCTGAGAGCTGGTGGCCTCTGTGGCGCCTTGTGAGGCTGATCCCGAGTTCCAGTTTGGCGGGCTCCATTGTGTGAATTTCTGCCGTGTCCTCACGTATCTGATCAGGACTGCTATCATGAGCCCGCTACCGATGGCAAGACTGATCATCACTGGTAGTAGGGTCAGACGGAGAGCTTCCAGGGGTGACAGATGACAGGCATGGGCTTCCGGGACCACTGACAGGGCAAGTCGGCAATAAGGATGAAAGCCACAAAGGATTCCTTGAGCGAGGGGATTCGCAGCAACAAGATGGTCACCAGGGGCAGCAGCCACGAGATCAGCTTGCCCGCCACGTGCAGCTTGCGGAAGACAACCCGGATCGTGCGACGCTCGCCGACCTGGTATGTCAGCTGGCACAGCTCAGCCGCCCAGAATAAAACCAGCATAGCCTGCACGCTGTACAAGTAGTACTCTGTGGACGAGAGGTCGTGTGTCAGCACGTGCGCCTGCCAGGGAGACGGAGGAGGGATATCGTACGAAGATAGTAGAGCACCAGGTCAACTCCAAAGGACCCATTGGCAATGGCTAGTTCGGGGTCGTCGGCAGGGAGTCTCATCTTGCGCTCGAACCCTTCCGTGTTTATGTCGACGTAAAACGTGATGTCGCGTACTTGTTGTGCAATGGAGAAGGTCGTGCTTGAGATCGACGACACAGCAAGGAGTGAGAGGTCTGGGAGCACAAGCAGTCTCAGTACCAGACTTCATGCCACGCACACGCTGCGGCCATGGTGGGCAGGAATGGGAAGGGGAGGGGGAAAAAGAAAAAAAAAAAAAAAAAAAAAGGCTGCCTTACATGACCATCCTTCGTGGTGCGACCATGTCAGCCACAGCAGCAGGCCGCTGCAGATCCAGCTAACGGACGCCCAGGTCAGAGATATGGCAGCCGCCGCCTCTGCCCCAGCTGGGAGTTGGTTGATGCCGGGCATCTCGAGCGCCGTGAGCCGTGAGCCGTGAGCCTCAGCTCTCGCCAACAGGTCAGAAGTGAACGAGCATGAGGATGCGCACAGGCCGGGGAACGTCGCAAGATGATATGTCAGAGGATGGGGAGGTGGGATGGGCGGGAGGGAAATAGTTTCAGTCCGATTAAGCTTTTCTGCCTCGTACGAACGAACCCCCCTCGCCCCCTCGCGCCCTCCTCGGCACCCACGACAACCCGGGCTATGAAGCTGCGAGAAGCCGCTGGGTGCGGTGGGATACCCCAGCATGATCCCTCGCCGGATTTCCCGTACACTAGAGAGGTTCGCCCTGGCTGTTCTATCATTTTGAGGAATCACCCAATAGCGTAATGGTGTGATGAAACCGTATAGGATCCCTGAGGAGATTTCAATGCAAGGCAGTGCACATGCATCTGAAGCACGCGCATGCTGGAGTCGCATGGCCGATGGTTGAGTGGGCCCCACTTGGCAAGAAGGAGAAGCGGATTCCCAGGGTGATGCCTCCTCGCTACACTAGAGCCTGTACTGGAAGGTAAGGACTGTGGGTTCAAGAGTTGCATCGGCCGGTGATACCAAAACAGGCACAGTGCCTTGTAAGTGCTCTTGGACTTGCAGATCGGCCCACGACCCCGTGGCCCTTCGAGATGTCCATGTTATCTGTTGTGGGATGAACACGCCCAAGACTTGGAACTAGGCGTACACGTAAGTGTTGGAACAAGATGCCTGCTGTGGAGCTCCTGGACCTGAGACCACAAATCTCCTGGCCCCGGTTCAGGATCCTTCGGAACGTGATCCGAGCCGGAACATCGCAGAGAAAATCGGCGTGTTTGGTGGGATCCAAGCTCGGGGCGGAGTCGGCTGCTTACATGTAGAGGATTTTTGGAGGAGCCAGTCCTGCGCCCGTGAAAGAGTTAAATATCAGGGACGCGCCGGTCAACTCGACTGCGTCAACTTGATCAGCACGGCAGATCCATGACGAAAAGCAATGTGATCTGTCAGGGTCCAGAATGTCCGCAGACACCTGGTTATCCCACCTTTGTCATATCCACTGGCCGGGCACATGCGAGCGAAGCGATAGAGAGTGCATACAACAAAGGTCGTCGTCATGCATGACGATTACGTTGTCGTATCTAGGGGGCCTTGACCGGGTTTAACTAGTCTACAGTTGGGCAAAGGTCATGTGCTATTGGGTGCTTTCCCGCCACGCCTAACTAAGAGAGGTCCAGCCATCCGTTCTGGAGTTCTGCAGTAAGAGACAGAGGGAGGGGGGGTGTTCGTTCCTCCGTTCGTCCCTCCATGCGTTCCTCCGTGCGTGCGTGCATCCAATGTCTTGACCCGGGATCCGACCTGCCCTGCAGGGAACGAGGGGTGGGAGGGTTCGGCCCGTGGTTGGACGAGAGGATCTGCAAGGTACCGAGACATTTGACTGAGGTGGAGCCGCTCGCTCGGTGGCTACAAAGCGATTATGTGTACGGAGTATGTAGTGTACACTAGCCGGTTGGTGGGGACGGCCGAAAGCCGCGGGCTGGGTCACGCAGGGGGAGACAGTCTTGAGACGAAGAAGCTACGAGTCTAATGCAGTCATGGTGGGGACATGTGATATGTCAATGAAGTTACACAAGTATATTGCAACGTGTTGGGCCATTTCAGACTCTGCCAGGGCCGCCTGGAACCCGCTGCACCCATCGCGGGAACCTGTTCCTCAGAACCGCATAGCCGGAGAGGTGGAGTTTCAAGGTTCAGAAAGACCAGCTGACCCTGTCTTGTGTGTGGGACTGCCGGGGATCAACCGTGGCTATTGCCACATGTGTACTCCGTAAACAGATCCATTGAGCGATCGATCTTCCCGCTATTTGGGTAGCATTTTGTGGGCAACAAACAGTTAGGATGAAGGCAGCACGGGGATGCCAAGGTTTGTGACCCTGTTTACTAACACATCAATGTAGCACTCACCTAGGCATCCCGTTTTCATGTCGGATGAGAGGCTTCCAACATGGTCATTTGAATTGGGGCTCATTAAAGCGACGCACTTTCCACCTGGTATACGAGGGACTTCGATAGAACACCGCTAGAAACCCGCTACCTGACTCAAGCTTCTAGCTGGAGGGCGTGGCGAGGGATTCGGGATCCCGATGTCTAGGTTTACCCATGACGGTTTTGTCGGTAGTTTGGTCTTCAACCCCTAACATGGAATGGTGAAACGGAGCGACTGCCTCGGAAGTTAATTAACTTTGTGCCATAGTCTTGGATTCAAACGCTATTACTTGGGCAATAATACTCCCACGCAGAACCCCACGATATCTTCATGGATTTTTACGAAGCTCGGGACCCGAGACATTGGCAGGTTGCTTATGGGTCACCCAGGGTGTGAACCAACATACGTCGAAGCGATCTCTGGCCTCCCTGGACCCGAAAGAGCATGGTGGCCCTCGCATCGGGTTCACTTCGTGCTTGGAGGTGGACAGAACACATGTTCCAGCGGCTGCAGGATCTCTACTTGTAAGCATGATCAGAGTGAGCGATAAGACGGGCGAACTGGCATTGTCCAGGTCAGCGTTAAGCTCTCTGCCTACTTAAGTATGAGACCGACTGTAGTATGCTCTTGGGGACAGTGAGTACCGCATACATGCGGACGGATTCAACAGTTCCTGGTCGCGCACATCGATTTGCACAATTTAGATATTCCGGTGCTTCAAGTCATCACCGACAAGGACTTATTCAAGACATCGAGTTAGCACTGGAAATATATTCAATGCGAGTGTGGGGAGTGTGTAGCATATCCTGGCACCGACTAGCACAAGACGAAGCTATGAAGACTCAATGCATAGCAAAAGTATCACTCAGCAGATGTTATCTGATGTGCATGGCCAGTGCCTGGTGGTTTGAGATACCCCAGTCCCGAATCTAGCGCAAGCCAAACCACCTAATTTCAGCCACCCATGAGAAGCCGTTTAGCCGAGAAGACCTCCTCATAGACTCCCATCTAGCAGAGGATCTCAGAATTGGTAATATACTGGATACTCCAGGGCTGGCTTGAACACCCCGGGTCTTTAACCGCGAGGGCATTGTGAAGTGGCAAAGGACGGACGGGCAAAGGAATTGATGGGAAGAATTTCCCTTGCTAACTTGCAAATTCAAAGATTGTGGTGCCAAAATCACTAACTAACAGCAAACTACCGTCGATAGAGAGTTCATGGAGGCACATTAGCGCCGACGGGATCTTAACTACTTTCGGATGACAGATGTACCACGGCGCGGAGACGTATTACATTGCTGGAAGGTCCACGTCTACGGAATGCTCCGTGTGTTTGCGTCGTTAACTAGTGTAGTTGCCCCAGCCGGATTCCCTCTTGGAGCTACATCACACCCATTCGGGCCAACACCACGACATTTGCGACGAGACGAGCATGGGAAAAGCTCATATGATCTGTTCAGACATGAACCCCTAGTCAAGTGGGGTTGTTTGTGAACGCGACTGTGTATCCGAATGCCAGATTTGACTTGACGGCCGAGGCTATTCTGAACGCTTGTACACACTGAGTGCCCCGGCTAATTGTGCGCTTCCAATTGGACACGGGCATTCGGTGCGTTTCTCTCTCTGGGCCACATAATACTACTCACTGTCGTTACGGCCATTGGCGATGTAACATCCAGCAGTGGTAAGCCTGTTTGGCAGATCTCCTGGGCGATACACTGGGGTAACAATTACCTGGAGTAGGAGGTCGAGCGGCGGCTCGCGCGGGAAGCGGTTAGAAGAAACATCTGTTAATCGGCAGCGGACGCCAAGCCACGGCCGGATGAGTTCCCCCCCCCCCCCCC